>OX439131.1:23253402-23480902 GCA_949318235.1 Ecdyonurus torrentis
TTGGAAAGTAGCTTGATGGAAGTGTTTAAATAAATAAATTTCGGAGAATTATGGAAAAAGAACATAAATGTCACAAAAATCTCTTTTCTCTAACTCTCTCTCTCTCTCTCTCTCTCTCTCTCTCTCTCTCTCTCTCTCTCTCTCTCTCTCTCGTTTTTTTTTTCTTTCTTTTTTTCTTTTCTTAACGGATTTCCATAAAAAAGAGACTAAGTAGATGGGAGTTTTGCGTGCCCACAAAGCTTTAAGTTTAAAACCGTTTAAATATCTCGCAAGACGGCTATCAAGACCTAATTTCCATACTTTTACAAGCTCCCATATACACATTAACTATTTTCAAAACATAGAATTGAAATTCAAATACACATAAATTATAATACTAAAAAAAAAAAAAAAAAAAAAAAAAAAACTTGCTTTTAAAGAAAAAGAAAAAATATATTAAACGGAGAGCCAATTTTATTTTATTTTACATAAAATAAAAATCTTTTGTATGAAGAATTTTTAAAACACTTATTATTACAATAATGGCAACATTCATTATTAAAAACGTCTATATAATAATAAATTTAGTAATTAAATTTGCACCGTCAATCTGTATTTTATATTAAATATGATAAAATTATGAATAGCTTCAAGGCACATTTTACTTTTAACTTACAATGACGTTTTATATACATACTAACTAGGATATATATATATATATATATATATATATATATATATATATATATATATATATATATATATATATATATATATATATATATATATATATATATGTGTGTGTGTGTGTGTGTGTAGTATAGAAGGGAAGTTTAGATTGTTGTACTTGACTTGATGAAGTTTGTCTTTTCACGGAACATGCCACAGAAAATAAATTCTAGAACATACACTCACACATCCCTTTTTCTTATACTATACCTTCTCATTTCATTAACGTTTTACTACTTCTCATATACATACACACAAGAAAAAAAACTTATGCTAACCAACCCCTTTTCTCTCTCTCTCTCTCTTGTCTATGCTTCGCTTGTTCTTCGTCTTCTTTAAAACTTAGCAGTCAAGTTAAGTTGGCTCAGTTAAACACGCTGGAATAAGTAATCAGCACCGACTTGCGAGCAAAGCTAGGGAACTCCGACAGCCGCGCCACCAAAATCCACCCTCTCTCCCTCTCTCTTTTTCTTTTTTTTTTTCACGTCTGTACGAGCGGAGAAAAAGAAAAAATCAGGAAGAGAGAGAGAGAGGATGGTTTAAAGGTATTAAAGAGAAAAGTGCCCGACAACAGGTGGCCACTAGCATTTTTTCTTCCTACATTTTTCTTTTTCTTTCTCCTATAGTCATCCTTCCTCTTTCCTTCCCTCTACACTCCATCTCTCCTTTAAAAAAGTGTAGATAAAAAAGATAAGATTGTAGATTTTTATGTATATTATCAAACTCTTACTTTCGTACTCTCTCTCTCTCTCTCTCTCTCTCTCGTACAGCAATGTCAATATTTACATTGAAATTTAAAACTTTTCTAAAATGCTTTAGGTGGAAAACTCTTTTGCTTTTGTTTGCATAATAATATAAAAACTTTGGTAATAATTTAATTAATTAGTTACAGAATAAAATAATAATATGAATATATGCAGAATCAGTAAAATTCTAACACATGCTTTAAAAAAAGATTCTTATTAATAAAAAACCAATACAATAGATTTTAAATACAAGAAGACTGCCAACTACTTTTCTCTATAGGAACCAAATGCCATATAATGCAGTATGTAAATTATTATATATAAAAAAACAGTTACGTAAGCGAGACAGCATGACTCTGAAAAATAATGATGCGTATCGTTGGCATAAAAAAAAAGTCTGATGTTATAAAGTTGGGTAGAAGACTAGTTGGCTTAGTTAGCGCGAGATGGCGCGGACTGACAGGCGGGCATGATAATCACCACCCACCCCGCGATGTCTAACTGTCCTCATTAGAGAGAGGCTGCGGTTCCTCTCTGACACCACGGACACTGAAAGACACTCAAAATTTTCACACAAAACTCGTCATATCATCATTTCATCAACCAACAAAAAAGACGTCATTTTACGGAAAATTCAAATTTAGCACTTCATCATTTTTTCCTCTTCATTATTCTGTAAAACTAAACGGAAAAAAATTTTGAATAAAAAAAAATTGAAAATAATGAATATTCAATTCCTTCACGTATTATTATTATTATTGTATTATTATCGATGTAATTTAAATTTAAAAATATTTAAACCAACAAATTTTTTTCAACAACAATTAAGTAAATATTTGTTTCCTCATTTAAATAACAAAAAAATTCAATTAAAAATTTAGAAATAAACAAATCAACATCAGTCTAAACATTAGAATTAGTAGCTTAAAGGGTTCTTGGTGTGTATATATTCATTTTAGAGTATACATATAATAATCTAACATATATTAAATTAAACATTTTATGCCTAAAGCAGTTTTACGTAAATATACACTTTATATATAATATATATTTATATACACGTTGATCTAATTAAATTTTAAAAGAGAAAATGAGAGAAAAACACATTTATACATATAGCATATGCGTATGTAAACGTATATATAACAGACAATATTATATTATATATACCGATATGATTGATGTTATATACCTATACTGTAGTGTCAAATCTAAAATTAAATTAATTATAAACAAAATAATATAACAGGTCGATTAGTCAGTGATTTTCTGTATGTATATTATATTATAATAATATAAATGCATGATTTCAAACGTAAATGTTATATTATAACTATAACACTATAAAGAGAGAGAGAGAGAGAGAGAGAGAGAGAGTATAACATTGATTGTTACGTACAGATTGCAATGCTTGAAGCTAAACGATGTACCATTACCATAATTGCTTATATGAAAATGAACATATATATATATATATCTATATATATATATATATATAACACAAGCAAATGTTAGTCAGCAACAATGATTTACTACGCTGATTGAAGCCTTTATAATGTTTAGCCTTTATAGCCTTATATAACAGTATAGAGTATTATAATACCATATTGAGCTTATATACATTATAATATATAGTATTATATATACTATACTATACACACAGTATATATATGTATAAATACAGTCAATGTTGATTACCATTGCAATAATGATAATCATTATGATTATCATAGTGTCTATATAATATTATATATTTTGAACATCTATAAAGTAAACTTAATATAATAAAATTACTATTATATAATACTAAAAAAACAAATTTGTTTAATCAATTTTAATTAGAGCTATTTAAAAAAATATATATTAATTCAATTTAAAATTTATATATGATGAATATGTCATATAATATGATGATACTATTTATTTTTACTAATATTATATCACGGATTTTATTTATAAATTGTTTCAAATAAAATTATTATATAAATTCATTTATATAGATAGATAGTATCCTATAGTACGGTTTTAATTATATATTTTATGTTTAATAAAGCTGAGAATTAATTCTAACTGTAAGATTTGATTGTGTAATTAATTAAGGGTAATTAATTATTACTTTAGCATTTCTTTTTATAAAGAAAAAAAATCAAATCAATCATAAAAGAAAAAAAATTGTAAAATTTGGTATTTCTTTTAAAGCTAAGTTTATTTGAATTTGATACAATGAATTTTATCAAAGAAAAAAAAAGTATATTCGATTAAATAAAAATATTGGCATTAGTTTCTTTTGTAAAGAAATAAAAAAAGGCTTTCAATGCAAAGAAAAAATCATTTAACTAAAACCGAGAGAGAGAGAGAGAGAGAGAGAGAGAGAGAGAGAGAGAGAGAGATAAAGTAATATTGTTTATTTCAAATAAATATTAACAGAAAAAAACAAACATGTAGCATGGAATGTTTTCATTGCTGTCATAATCACGCAAAATATTGTTAGCTTACAAAGCGAAGGGAAGAAATTTCTCCAATTAGTTTCATGTCACAAACAATGGCCAGCCAATCGCGCACTGACAGCACAATATGACGTGCAATAGCAGTAGCAATTGTTGCATAAAGCGAGTATAGCATTGTTTAAAACGTCATAATGACGAGCGGCAAGAGAGATTTGATTAATAAACGTAATAATATCCATATTGTATTAATGTATACAATACAATACACATTGTTGTCAAAATATATAATAGTGGAATATTAATATAATTTTGTTATTATATTATTTTGATATTTATTTAATAATAACGTCAAATGTTAAGCTACATAATACAAGTGAAAAAAAAAATTATAACAATAAAATAGTATTCATCTGCTTTTAAATATGATTTTTTTAATGAAGTAGTTTTTCACTGTAATTTAAATTTTGTTACTTATTTTACTTATTCATATTTTTAATCATGCTAATCCAATATCCGGAGAAAAAAAATCCCTATACATATATAACATAATATAATGTACTGCATCATAAGTATGTTATACAGCATAAATATTATGTTGCATTACAATAATTATTTATGCTCTTAATGCCTATGAAAATAAATACTTAATACTGAATTTATGTCATTATGCAAATCACAATAAGCTTTTTCTAATTGGAATTGTTAATTATTTGTATAAAATAGCATGCATTCTTATGAAGCTCACTTAACAATTCCAATTAGAAAATGCTTATTGTGAACAAGGCATTAGTTACTGTTTTGCATAATGGACATAAATGCAACATAAATTAAATAATTTCCTCTTTCTGTGTACGCTCAACTATTTTTTTTTTTATCATTTAAAATCCACACATATTTCTCTCATAACAATAATATTGAAAATTTAGCATGCATATATGTTTAAAGGAATAGACCAGAGAAAAACATAAGCATTTATATCACAAAACACTTGATGGGACTTACATAAATAACTTTAGTTTGTCTCAAAACCCAACTGTAGCTCCGTAGCAGTGATCAGAAATTGTGATTTATGCAACCCACACAACATTTTCATACTAATTTGTGCATGTTTCTGACGTCATAAACATGAATAGTCACGGAAATTGCATAATTAACAGTATTTTCACGCTCACTCGTGGGGCTACGTTAACATTTTGGTAAAAATTGTCTACAGTTTTGAAAATCTCATTTTGTGTTTATTCATTAAAAAGCACATGCTGTTTTATGTGGTCTGTGGCTTTAAATGGTAAAAATTTATTCCTGAAAGAGTATACATGAATGTAGGACTTATTTGATCAAATCTAAGTTTTATTAATTTTGAATACTATTAAAGTAATAATTTTTAAAAGCGAATTATGTAAAAAAAAAAAAAAAAAAAAAAAAAAATCTTTATAAAAATTATAACAATATATTTCTACATACGAAAAATATTTCTATAAACTTACAAAAGAGACTTTTGATATTCAGACAAAAATAAAGGTAATTTAAAGTTATTAAGTATTTTAATTTGACATAAAAAAAAATAGTAATTCGCAACACTTTTATTTAATTTAGAAAGTTATTACATCTTGTTATAATTAAATAATTTGTTTTATTTTGCTCTCAGTTGTTTAACGTTATATACAGTTTGTGATAAAGATATTGTTAGCCAACAATGTTAATATCTCACAGTTAAAATTACAAACAATGTACATAATCTGTACATCCAAGCTGTTTAGAGCGTATTAATATAATTCAAAAGATTTAATTCTTCTTTTATAATATATTTAATAATTAATACAAAAAGCTTTAAATAATATAATTTAACGTTAAGTTTTTTTTATTTATGAAAAGATTATGCTAATTCAGTAAGAAATAAAGCATTAAAATTGTGTGACTCCCCTCCCTTGATTGAAACTGAAAAGGGGATAAAGAGTTATTTCAGGCATATACGTATTATAATATATAAAAGCTAAAAAAAAAAAAAAAAAAAAAAAAAAAAAAAAGACAAAATCCATCTCGATGATTTTACAAAACTTACTTTGTCTCTTTTCTCTCTCTCACACTTCTCGTCATACTCTTTTACATTCTAAATACATACGGAAAGCAAGAAATAAAAACCCTTTCTCTCTCTCTCTCTCTCTCTCTCTCTCTCTCTCTCTCTCTCTCTCTCTCTCTCTCTCTCTCTCTCTCTCTCTCTCTCTCTCTCTCTCTCTCTTCAAGAACTGCGCCGCAGATAAAATCTCTCACATACATTAAACTTATTAAATTTTCTTAAATTTTATATATATATATATATATATATATATATAAAGACTGTAATTTAAATAATTTTACTTTTATCTTATGAATAAATTATATAATCTTAAGTATTTTATTATTGTAGATTTATATAAAAAATTATATATAAGCAATAAAAATAACATACATAAGTTTGAATGATTTTTCTCTACAATTTTATAAATTTTCTGTTAACCCTATTTTCAAATATTTTGTGTCAGATTTTGATCAATTCGTTTTATTTTAATGTCAAAAGAAAATCAAAAGAATTATATTTTTATGAATTACAAATTTTCTAGGAAACGTTGTATAAATAATTTTATTTGATGAAATACCTCTGACAAAATCTAACATTTTTTTTTCTTACTTGAGAAATAATCACAATTTTGGAAAAGACACATTTACAAAGAAATAAAAATGCAATATTTAAACTTCCATGCAGGAGTTATTAATTCAATAGATAAGCCGTCTGTCTAAAATTAAATTGCTTGATGTGTATCGGATGCAATTACAATCTACCCACCTCCTCTAAATCCCTTCAATGAGGTTTCCAATAATGATTGACATTATTGACATTGCACCAAATGCGACACATAACACCAAACGTAATTAAATAGTTTTTTTCCCCTAATGAACCATAATAATTATAATTATTTATATAAAAAAAAAAAATTATTTTATTATTATGACTTTAATTTGATTATTTATATTTTATAGCTGGGTACCAGTATAATAATAATAATATTCAATAAATCATAGGCATAATATAAATACCAATAAATATTAGTTGCTCATTATTACTTCAATAATAATTTATATTGAGTCTCATTTCAGCTTATAGCAGCATTATTTTCATTTTTTATTATTATTATTCATCTCTCTCTCTCTCTCTCTCTCTCTCTCTCTCTCTCTCTCTCTCTCTCGCTCTCGCTCTTACTATGCTTTCAATTTATTGTGTGTTTATAATTGAGCGCACATTAATTGCTGCTTGCAGCGATAGCGTGTTATGTTTTGGCGGCAGTGCTTCTCTCTCTCTCTCTCTCTCTCTCTCTCTCTCTCTCTCTCTCTCTCTCTCTCTCTCTCTCTCTCTCTCTCTCTCATTCCATCATGATGATGATGATGATTGTAATAGAGGCAAATGCCGTGCTGAGAATTCCTGTGTAATACCCGTGATTACATCATTACGTTGAAATGTCATTTTACTTGCATTGACAGCCAATGCAAAATATTTTCACTCTTCTCCATTTAATTACATTATTTAGATTTATGATCAAATTAAATATTATATGTATATTTTTTTTTACATTATAAATAATAAATACCAATATATTGCAATATTGGAAATTATGCACATAACAAACAATGTTGAAGTTTTATATTTAATAATAAATTACAAGTATAAATACCTTTAGTGTAGGTATATACAGGAATGCAAATTTATTGCATATTTTTGTTTAACTACATAAAGTAAGCTAAAAAAAATTATAATATATATATATATATATATATAAAATCTGTTATGTATAATTCTGTTACAAATAAAACTTTGATATCTTTCTTTGAATTTTAATGAATTTAAAATACTATTTGATAAATGTAAATAATTAATAATTTATTTGAAAGTTTTCCTATTTCAATTTAAAAAAATAATAATAAAAATAAAAAATTTAAGCTGAATATATATAAAATTTTTCATCAAACAACTAAGAGTAAATGTAGACCATATATTACCAAAAACAAAAACATGAAAAATTAAACAACATAAGTTACAATAAACATCAACAAAAAATCATTTTCAGTTTTTCATAAAATATATTTAGCAAAAGTAAACAAATGTGAAAAATAATTTTTAATGTTTAACAAACACAATACAAAATTATGTAGTATATAAACATTAAATTAGTATATAAGTAAATATTATCAAAGTATAACTCAAACACAAATGTGCTGAAAAATATTTTAAAACGTGAGCATATTATATATATATATATATATTCAAATTATAAGAAGAAATTTTAAAAATTATACAAAATTTTAAAACATAAGAGGTAAGAACTACATGGTTTTAAAATGATCTAAAAATGTCCCCAGTGAATTTTATTTGTAAATCTTTCTGCAACTTGGAAAACATGATGTATTTTATGATTGCAGAGAGAGCAAGAAAGAGAGAGAGAGAGAGGTGTAGTAATAATTAGAAGGGAGGAAAAGTAAGCAAGAGAGTCGAGGGGGTGTATGTGTTGAACACGGTTAGCTAGAGAACTCAGCTAATTAAATCCGATACCACAAAACATTAGCTACACAAAGTATATACTATACATATTATATAATATATATATATATATAACTTCAAAACATACCTTTCTCCCAAAGACTTTATATGGTAGAGAGAAAATAGTCCAAATACCTTACGAAAAAGCAAAGTATAAAGAACCCTCTAAGATAATGCTTTTCTCTCCATGGAATGTCTTTGAAGTTTTAACATACATACAATATATATATATATATATATATATATATATATATATATATATATATATATATATATATATATATATATATATATATATATATATATGAGCATCTTTTTACTTTTCAACATACCTGTCACTATATATACAGTCAGTTTATCAGATTGTTAGCCACGTTAAGAGAGAGAGAGAGAGAGAGAGAGAGAGAGAGAGAGAGAGAGAGAGAGAATGAGAATGAGAATCTTTCAGTATTTAGTTTTAAACGCGAGCCACAAAAATTCTCAAATGAAATCTTTATGTAACATAAAATAAGTTTACAAAGGAAAATATTTTCCTGCATAGTTGTCAACAAAATTTTATAATAATATTTAACAACAAAGTTATTTCAAGTTATATTGTACAGAAAATTACATAATGCTCTTCTCTTTATATAAGCGTACTGTATACATAGTACCTTCTAATAATAATAATAATTTCATACATAAATTAGATATTTAAAATATTTACTAATTAATTTTTTAAGAACTTTTTTTATATACATACATTTAATATTTTAATACATAAATGTATTCTGACATGTTTTACTTGATTCAAAATTATCTTGAAATAATTAAGATTTGAACAAATTCTTAATATCCTCTTGGCAACAAAGAAGCTATTTTATTAGAATATTTGGACAAATACTATATAATATAGATTTAATTTATTTAAAGGTAAACTGTTTGGAGATTGATTAGACAATAGGGAGGGAAAGACAATTTTGAAAACAAAACATCAGAGCAAATCAAACACTTAGTACATTAAAGCAAAGGTACTCAAGCTAAGAGAGAGAGAGAGAGAGAGAGAGAGAGAGAGAGAGAGAGAGAGAGAGAGAGAGAGAGAGAGAGAGAGAGAGAGAGAGAGAGAACTAGAGAGTGAGCGTTGGTCCCGTCACCGCGAGAAGAATTATTGTTCATTTTGTTGAGTACGCGGTGGGCGCGCCGCTAATGTATATTAGACATCGCTAGATAAATGGCTGATACAAACTAATTCACAACCTCAATGCATCCCAAACCTTTTCCTTAAGCTTTTATCTTTTACCAATATATAAAAAAATCCATAATGAAAATATCAATCTAATATACTACTAAACTTAATGGCATTATTTTGTAATTTTCTTTATGTAATGATCTTATATAATTTAGTTCATGTTATGAGTAATAAAATTTTACTTACATTAATGAATGCAGTTTTTCAAAAGTAATACATTAAGAATATATATATTTTTTATATCCTGGTGCTAAAACATTTTACTGAAAAAGATCAAAAAATAATAATAAAACGAACTATAATGTCGGGATAAATATTTAATGTATCTCTTAATTAATTTGTTAAAAAAGCAAAAAAAGATGGTACATTTTTTAGGAATATTAGTTTTTTCACTTCATTTTCCTTTAGGAAAAAATCATAAAATAATAATATCGTAGTTATTAGGGACCGTAAACACTATAAACATGCAAATGCCAACTTCTTTAATTAAATTTTTATCTCTTATAGTCATGACTTTAAAAACGATATTACTATAATTATGTTGCTTTAATTCAACAATATATAATAAATAAGTTATGTTCATATATGCAGTATATACATAAAAACTACAGTCAGTAAACTTACATTGTAATTTTTAATGTTTTAATTTCTATGTTATTTCGTTAAAAATTTCTTTTACTTTAACCTCTCTTATTTTTTTCCCCTCTCGTTGATTTTTGATCAGTTGATACTTAATCCACTAAGTAATAGTTACTGCACATAAAAACGTATCCATATAGTGTATGTGGTACGTGCGTGCCGGTCATCCATCTTCTTCATCTAGTAACAAAAGCGGTATATATTCTTTCAACTGGTGAACAAAAGGTACGTCAATCGCGACACCACCATCCGTCACTTTTGTTCAATGTAACTTCATCAAAGTTAACGTAAAAACATTGAACGTACAACAAAACTGACCATTAACCATTTAAAACCTTAACTACGTGATTAATGTATTTTTACAGAGATAAATTATATTTAAGTTTACAGACGTATAGGTTATAGCAGTAAAGTGAGCATCAACTATATATGGACATAGATTTTTAATATAATTTAAAGTGAAAGAGAAAAATGATATTTTATTTAATACAATACTGATCATTTCAGCTTTTAAAAGGAATATATATATTTTTTTTTTATTATTTTTTTTTTACCTTGAATAAAGTTAAATGTACGATTACAATATCAAATTCATTACAGGCTATGTTTTTTCAATGTCACTTTCTATGTTTAACTGAAAATACGAGAAATCTGAATTACTGTCGTTAGTGCATTTGAACCAAAATTTAAAAAACACCTTTAAAAAAAAAAAAAAAAAAAAAAAAAAATTGAAATGGTGGGTATCTAAATGGTGGGTAGGGTCTCTAAAACCGTCATTATTAACCACCAATATTAGAGAAAAAAAAATTAAAAATAAGGAATAAAATTCTATTATCCGTACCCTATTTTGTTAGTATGTCCTTTGTACATACATAGAACAGAGTATTACAATATAAAATATTTCATTTTTTTTTTTTAGTAACACGTAATCTTATATATTATTATATTTTTTCGTGTTTAAAATATTGACATTTTTTCGGCTGTCATATTTGCATATAAATTAGCATCACCTCTCTTTTTGTCTGTATCGTTGTAACTATACTATACCCCCACAAGGGTGCGTGCATCGTTCTACGTATACTCTAAAAGTTAGGCAATGTCGCACCCCTTAACAATAAAGAAAAGTATAAAACTTCCGCGTGACCGCTTTCCATTGTTACGTCATTCAAATAAATCACATACGAATTTCATATTAATTGATTAAAATCTTCTATTGTAATATTTTATTTATCATAATATGAAATATTTAAAATATTTAATTAATATACTGTTTTTTTTAATAAAAGGGTAAGAAAATAACAATAGTAAATTTTAAAAATAATTGACATTTTAATATATCTTTTAGGAATGTCATTTAATATTTAAAAAGTAATTTTATTATTATTATAATAAAAAAAAAGAAAATTTCATTTAATATTAACATGTAATTAAACATTTTTTTTAATATGAAATTTTAATTGGATTCTTATTTAACTAATTACAAAATCGATTAAATTATTTTAAAAAACAAAATTAAACTTAAAAACTTAATAATAAATAGGCAAACCATTTATTACTTTTTTTTTATATTATTACTATATAATATTTTAGAACGTTGATATAATTGAAATTATAGCCTAAAGGGTCTAAAATGGTTTTACATTATATATATAATAAGTAAACTAGAATTGCTGAATCTTTTACTCTCTAAATATAACGTAGTGTAAAAGAGATATGCATCCGTGCTATCAGCATCTTAATTACCGTAGAGTTTGTAGATAAGGACCGCTTTGCTGCCGGGCATGTATGCGCAACGTGTTTAATTAGATATGAGGCCAGTATATGACCTAACGTTATTTTATAGCCTACAAAAAAAAAAAAAAAAAAAAACTCTTTTACGTGAGTACTACTAATAAAATATGTAACATCATTATTGTTTCGTTTAAAATATAATAAAATAATCTTACCTCATACGGTTATATTCTCATATTTAAGTTTATATTATTTTTAATTTTTTAACCCTTTATATATTTTATGTATTGATTTTAAATGCAACGCATATAAGATAGGAAAAAAAAAAAAGGATAGAGGGTAGAAATGTGAGATATAGTTTTGTATAAGTACTATATAAAAAGTTTTTATTTCTCTCACCCCTTTCTATATTATACTTTAGTGTCTAAATAGCCATAGCTACCGCAAAATCATGAAGATTTTATCTTGAATAATAAATAATATTAATCTCTCTTGCACACTTGGCTCTCACACTGGTATTTAACTCATCAGTCACGCTCAACTGGCGTTTGCTTCGTTTGCTATTACACGTGCAGCATACAAAAATTATTGTGTTAGATAATTTTGTTTTTAACCATAAAAATAATATTTATATATAAAGAAATATTTTGTTTTAATTTAAAAAAATAATAAATTTCACATTGAATACTACAAAATTAATTTATAAAATATATTTGTAAATATATATATTTGTAATATTATATAGCTTCTATATTTTTAGAACTCTTTATTAATATAATATAAATATAAACAAACAAAGAGAAACTTTGATTTGATTGACGTTGAAAATCTAATGATCAATTGAAAAAGTAACTTCTTTGAAATATATTCAACAAGCGATACATTTACCAAATAAAATTTGAATGTTATTACCGTTAAACCTTTCTATAATAATACAATCTATTCACCACATAAAGTCTTGTTGGTTTATTTTTTTTTTTTTACGAATATAACAAATTTAAATTTATAAAAACATAAACTTTTGATATAAATATAAAAAAAAGAGTAAAAATATAGCAATTTAAAAAAAGAAAAGTAGCTATACTATATTAAAAATTACGTAAAAATAAATATAAAACATTAATTGCTTTAAAAAATCTATATAGAAATAGATATTACAGATATAACCAATTATATTTTAAACCAAATTTACTGTTTAAATATTATACTAACAAACACTTTAACAAAGTATTTATTATTTTATAATAATAATTTTAATTATTTATGACTGAAAAATAAATTAATTAAAACTTTAGTTTAAAACTTAATTATAATTTAATTATATAAAAAAAATTATTTTATATTGATTACATGTTAAAGTCAACATAATAATAATAATGAACATAATAATAATTTTACTAAAGTTAAAATGAAGAAGAAGAAGAAAGGCAAATAAATGGGTATGAGTATAATGTATTGCCTAGAGTCTTGTAAACAATACAAATACAGCTTGTTAAGATTTTAATTATTACTCTTGCGAGCACACCGGTTAAAGACGAGACGTTTAACATTATAACATATTATACATAGCTACAGAAAAGTATGATATAAGAGTCGACTTTGTCTAATTATTACTAACACACCCAACAGCTATAATAACTATATAATACTTTACTTTTACTTTACATAATTATAATAATAACACCCACTAGCTCTAAAAATATTTCCGTAACATATTTTCTATATTATAATAATATTTTATATTTTCTAAACAAAAGTTTAAACTTTGTGTATGTGTGTGTTTTTTTATAGTATAATCATGGCTTATTTAACTTTATAATTAGTTATATCATTAAATTTATTGCATAACACAACATTAGTGTTGCAAAAGGATTAAATAATACAAATGATATGCAATTCAATGCTTATATTATAATATGTAATGTGAATACATGTTTAAGTTATATAAAATATAAAGTATGTACTGTTAATTAACTTCATTTGCTCTAATAATTTTAAGTTAATTTTTTTTAATTAAGAGATTTATGTAGTATTTTTTTTATTTTTATTTTTAACCTATAAACTATATAAAGATATCTTTGATAAGGGATTAGTTTTTTTCGCTTTGGTTCTTTATTTATGATAGTGTGATAAGGATTACGTTTGTATTTTCAACCTAAAACCAAAGCTAAATAATACTTTTTCAAGGTGTGTATTGAAACAATGTCTTTAAGGCTTTAGATTTTTCCCCTTTGCAAGAAAAAAAAAAAAGATAAAAAGAAAAAGAAAGCTGAAAAATTGCACAGCTTACACAGTTTTTTTTTCTTTATATTATAACACTATACTACTATAGTCTATAGTACTATATTATATTATTTATACTACTAAAAAAAGACTTGCATTTTTTTTCGACCGTACCAACTTATTACTTTACAATAAAAATTAGTATTGAATACAATTTTATTATGTATAATATGACTTTATTTTGTTTGACCTAACAAAAAACTTAATGATAAAAACACAATGATATTATTTGATTAAAATTATCATACATTTCACTGCAATAAGATAATGAAAATAATAATCAAATCAACGCAGTACAATACATTGAAAAATATTTTAATCGTCACATTTCCCTTTACTTTTTTTGTATTTTTTATTTGTTGAGATTTAAAATAAAAGAATACTTAATAAAAGAACATAAATTAATTTTATAATGAAATTCTATTTTATTTTGTTATATATAAAATAATAAAAACCCAGCATCATAATTTTAATGTTTAAACATTCAAACACATAAATAATAACACACATGTTTAGTCTACTTATAACAAAAAAAAAAAAAAAAAAAAATACATAATTTGAAAATTAGATTTAAATTTGCGGTGTTGAAAATAAATCTGGTGTATGAGAGTTTTTTTTTTTAGTGAGATGCGCGGCGGCAGGTGCTAGGCTCATTACCCTAATTACCGCGCGCCTCGTTAAAAACAGACAATAATTATCAGAGAATGAATTGAAACGACAGCGTTTTCCCACCCAGTCATTAACGTACATACTGTGTATGTTCTCTCTCTCTCTCTCTCTCTCTCTCTCTCTCTCTCTCTCTCTCTCTCTCTCTCTCTCTCTCTCTCTAACTACGTAGCTAATGACTGCATTGCTTGTTATAAAAATATTTTTAAATAAACTTTTACTCTACATATAAAATAATAAGCACATTCAGTATAGTTATAATATTTTTTAATATTTTATAATGATTTTTTTTAAGAGTACTTTTTTTAATACTAAACTTTTATATTACTTTATCATATTGAATTATAAGGAAAGGGTTTTTAAAATATATTTTTAAGCTAATTTTTTATTATTAAATTTTTCTGTAGTTGTCATAATAACTGGTCGTGCAGATGTCTCTAGATTTCATATTTTTTTATGATGCAAAATGTGAGTATAATTAAAAAGACCCTCTGAAATTACTTTTTTTTTAATCCCTCTTGGAGCTCATGATTCAATGTTGTTTGTGTAACATAGTTGGACAGATAAAATGTCATGTGTACTCATTTTCATTATACGTTCATGTCCAGTTATTAATTACTATAAGGATTGTCTAAAAAAATAATTATTCTTTAGTACAAATAATATAGTATACATTTATTAAAAAATATAACGAGAAAAAAAGGATTTTTTTTTCTGAACACATAAATTTTGTGTTATAGCCATTAGAAACTTGAATGTTGACAATTTTGTTTATCAAATATTTAAATATTTGGCTTATTTTTTATTTTGATGATTATTAAAAATGCAATATATATATATATATATATATATATATATATATATATATATATATATATATATATATATATATATATATATATATATATATATATATATATATTTATATATTCTTTTATTGTTATTTTATATATTATACGATGCATACTATAGTAAGATTTCGTATAAAGTGCACATATACTATATAATATGTGCATTAGTTTTTAATAAGACATTAAAATCTAAAAATTATATTGTAAAATTAAAAAATATTCATAGTTTAAATAATAGTTATTCAATTTATTTAGGTATAATGTGGTTGAGAAGAATCTGTTTCTATATTAATAACTAGTACTACTATCGTACTATCTTTTGGAATTATTTCTTAAAGCCCTTGTCAACTTACTTTTTTTATCATTTAGAATACTAGATTGATAATTACCATACCTTATTATCTATGAATTAGACACCAACAAGTTGATTTTGTATTTATTTTCTTTTTGACGGTTATTTCACGTATCTGACGTCACAATGTACCGCTGCCAATCACAGTCACCGCTCTGGTCACATGATAAAAATTTAAGATCCTCTCTCAAGTTCTGTACCCCTATCACGACCCCATCGGTACATTGTGACGTCAGATGCGTGAAATAACCGCTAAAATGAAAATAAATACAAAATCAACATGTTGGTGTCTAATTCATGGATAATAAGGTATGGTAATTATCAATCTAGTATTCTAAATGATAAAAAAGTAAGTTGACAAAGGCTTTAAAGGCTTAGAACACATTGAACAAAAAAATGTCTTCTTACTATCTTAAGATACCTAAATAAATAAAGTTGATTTCGCCAGATTCATTGATTTTTAATTTATTTTCCATGCACGAAATAGCAGATGCGGGTTTATGACGTCACAGTTCACTGGTCCACGCGCGCTAAAAAATAAAACAGGCGAGCTGAGACGTCATAAACCCGCATCTTCCATTTCTTGAATGGAAAATAATTTAGAAATGAATGAATTCGGCGAAATCAACAATGATATTTAGGTATGTTAGGATATTAGACAAGTTTTTTGTTCAATCTGTTCTACGCCTTTAACTTTAGTACTATAGTTAGTATTGAAAGAAACAAAAACTGCATCGCGAGGTTTTGATATTGCATAGGTATCCATCACTGATGTCGTAATATAAAATGTATGTTTAATTATTAAATAAATATACATCATCCAATCTCTACTTCATTTTGCTGCAATGCAGAATTTGTATAAGAATAACTTCCATATAAAAAAATAATAACGGTACATTCATTTCAAAACAAGTACACTTGAAAAAAAATGTTATTTTTACTAATTATTTGCCAATTAAAAATCATTCAATAACAATATTAATTTGCTACAATAATTAACGTAAACAAGATAAAATTAAATATTTTATTAAAAAAACAAAAACATTGTAAATAAATGTCATAATACAAATATGATAAAATATTGAAAAAAGCAAGAAAATCAACATTTTTTTTATTATTATTATTCAATTATATTAATATTGATAATGTATAAATATTTAATAAAAATATATTAATTATTACAGTCATTAGTTAAATTTCAAACTCATTTAACATACAATCAAGAGAGCATGTTATTTATCATTAATTATAGAATCAACGAAACAAAAAATAATAATAAAAAAAAAATATTGATATTATAATTTTTTTATTTTTCAGATAGAATAAGTTTGAAGCTTTTTTTATTATTATTATTTTGGTGAAAAAAAATATGAATATACAATAAAGTTTAGATCTCTCAGTAAAAAAAAAAAAAAAAAAAAACGTATCATTGAATGAGGTAAATTTTTGTTGACTATATTTTTATATATGCACATTATACATATTATATATATATACATATTATATAGTATTGCCAGTGGCACGTTTGCTTGCTAAGGTTAAATGGTGCGTTGATGGGGAATTCGGTTTACTGAATTAATCAAGCATATAATTTGATTCTATGCAAACTTTTTTTTTATTTCATTTTATATTTCATTTGGGTGAAAAAACACAGTAGGGTGTGTGTTAGTATGAGTTATAAATGCCAACGTTAAAATAAAATAAAAAATGGTAAACACGCGCTGATGGTTTAGGTATAAATTGTTTATACATACGCTGGGTAAAAATTAGAATAATGTTTTTAACCTGTTTACCTGTATATATTTAAAAAAAAATGTTTTTTCAATGACATTTTATAATTTATTCTATTTATGTATGCATCACTTGCCACTAAATAAAACTATCTTACAGTCCTGTATAATTAAATACTATTTCATCTCATTGATTAAACATGAAATTGAAAAAATGCAAAAAAAAAAAAAATCCAAAACTGTTTTTTTAACAACATTATTATCGCACAGAAAAATTATTAAATAAAAAATCAATATTATATTTTTTTTAAATACATACTTGATATCAATAAGGTATTTCATAAAAATATAATGGTATTTGTAAAATATTGATGCGGTATTTATATTATAATATTAATAATAATAAAAAAATAGGAAGAAAAAAAATAATTATAACATCAATATATTGATGCTTTGGTATTTTCATTACATATATTACAGATTAATTTTACAACAATTAATAACGTATATAATATGATATGCATAGTTATCGTGTTCTATTCTATGTAAAAGGAATGTTATGATGTTAGTATAGAGAGAGAGAGAGAGAGAGAGAGAGAGAGAGAGAGAGAGAGAGAGAGAGGAGTGGGAAAGTATTGGGAGGTGAGTTATGTGGCCGTAAGCTCACATTACTCCCACTATTGGTCGCAAATTACAAAGCAGAAACCGATATTGCTGATGGTATAAAGAATGTATCAGAAATGGCACTCATTATTCGCGTGGCGTCAAATTCCATTCTGTATATATGTATGACGTATATATAATTTTTTATATATATATATATAATGTTTATGTATATATATATATACATACGAAACGTTCAATTCTGTCAGCGTAGTGTTTTTCGTGTCATTAATTCGTCACATTCACTGATTGCATTTGATGTTAACATGAGATCGTTGTGTGATGTTTGTTATTATATATATAAACGAATAAATTTATTTTGAAATCGTTTGTTACCAAACATATCACTCCATTAAACTTGTAATTTAAGTAGACTATCAATATGATGTTACAAACTTTTTTTTATGTAAAATCAAAACCTCCCATATTTTTATCAACGATATTTTTTATTTCACATTATGTTTGTGTTTGAATGCAATGTGATTAAGTTTCATAATATTATATCGAGAGATATTATTCAAATATTTTATTTCATTTTTTTCTCTCTCTCTTTGTAAATGATATTTCAAAATAATGAGTTTTTTTTATTCATATAAAAATATAATTTTGCAATCGTGTAAATTATTCATGTAGAAAAGCACCTTAATGCAGGATATAGTAATAATAATTTTTGCAATGGACTTCAAAGGACTAATTAGACTGAATAAAATTATCTTAATTTAATTAATATTAATGCCTTTGAAATATTTACAGTAAGTTACTTTGTTTATGTTTTTTTTATAATATATAAAACGGCATTGCACTGATGGAAATTTTTGCTTATTAAATACTTGTCAAAAAACTTATTTTTTTAACAATTGAGCCTTTTTTTTTTTTTTTTTTTTTTTTTTTTGAAAGGAAAATTTATAAGTTCTTTGCCGTTTTCTTTTATTTCAACGTTTTTATTTTATTCGTATACGAATGTCAAAAAAAATTATTTAACATATATAAAAGCAAATTTATTTGACACTATTTGTTTGTGTGTTGTTTGTATATCATGATTTGCATGTCAGGTGGCAATTTTATTTGGTAACACGTCAGTGAATATACGAACATTTTTGTGTATACCTATGGTATGGTCTACTTTTTTTTATTTTATTTTAGAGTTTACCTGTGTATATATATAATATAATATATCCAAGCTAGTAGAGACTATAGGGATTTGTAGGTAAGCAGCTCTATACATGGGCCGTATGTCGACTAGACGACGGCTGTTCGGACGGGATATGGACCTCACGGGAGCTGTAGCAAAAGTACTAGGGGGTGAGGAGGAGAGGTAGAGATGGGGGTTGTAAGTTTATTCCACCATTACCTGTGAATCAATGGTCACAGAGAAAACCCTGCATTGGAAGAGAGGGAGGAAAATACCAGTATATAAATATATATATGTACGAATCGTACCCTTGAGATTTCACCTCCCATTTGTTTCGCAAGACTAGAAAGTAAAGCTTGTAACCAGACCAGTACTGCAACGAGAATTATATAGTCATCTAACTTGTCTCGTAAATTAAACTCACACACAGTTCGATCTCCAATCTTTTTCTAAAAACTTTTCTGCCTCATTCTACATTTTATCCCCCTTAGGGGGTATATATAGAAGTTAAACATATATATATATATATATATATATATATATATATATATATATATATATATATATATATATATATATATATATATATATATATATATATAGGTATTTTTTTACTAACTAGTTTATAATATATGTTTATATGTTACTAAAAGAGAAAATAACCATTATCTATTTTAACTAATGCAATCAACTCATTTTATTTTATTATCTACTAAAAACTAATTTAAAACTTTGTATTAAAAAATCTTTAAGCTATAAATTTAAAATAAATTGATCAATATAAAAGATAAAAGTTAATAGTTACTTTATAAAAGGAAGAAAATTATTTCATTTATTTAGAACTTAATGCTTTTGAAAATAGTTTTCCTCTTTTTTTCTCTCGTTATATATATAGTAAAGGTGTATCAGTATATTTTCTTTCCCTACTTGAAAGTTTGAATGGTCAGTTCGTTTTGTTTCAAATAGGTTTGTTAGAGGAAGGGGATGGCAAGATGAAGTGCAGGCATTGTTTAAAACGCGCTCTGTGCCTCACTGGGGGCAATTGTGCGATCTGTTCCAACACCGCAATGTTAAACTCACGTACAACTCTGAACTCATTACGTCTTTTGAAATACGCAAGAAATATTTCCTTAGATCTTTCACACATCTTGCTTTTGGGTAACGGCTTCACCTTTGTGATATTTATTTAACTATTTATAACTACATTTAGTTTACGTAATAAAATACATAAACATTGATGTCAGATTGAAAGTCTATACATTTTACATTAATATGTTATCTTGGATATTTGTAAAAAAAAAAAAAAAAGTAAAAAAAAAAAAATAATAATAATATACATAATACATTAAGATATTAGCAGAAAAAACCTTTGAATTTAATGTTTAATAAAATAATATTAAAATATTTAAGATATTAGAATAACAAAGTTAACAAAGCATCTTGCCTTAGGTTGTATCCTAAACGGTAGGCAGCCCGCGTGTTACATCTGTTCAACTGGTTGCATATATAAAGTATTTGCAGGCGCACGTCTAATTGCCTGAATTTGAATGATTTATTTAAAAGAGTGAATTTTTGATTGAAATTATTATTTTCAGACATAAATGCTTAAAGTCTGCAAAATTATTACTATAAAACGTCAGTGGAAGTTCATTTCAGAAATTGCAATATAATCATACGTTACAATGTAATATTTTTCTAAAAATATTATCTTGTGCTTTTATTTCTATTTTTCAATAAAAAATAACGTAAACATTCATTGGAAATTTGTTTCACTTGACCTTTTATTTATATAAAAATAAATCTCTGTAATTTATATATTTTTAACAAAATAATCCTATAGTAAATTATTTTCATTTTATCTTTATTTTTATTTAAATTAAGAACATAAATAAAGTTGATAGAAAACATAAATTGTAAGGTATTTTCTGGTTTGTTTGGTATATAGTAGATCTCTCTTTCTCTCTCACATACACACAGTGACAAATGTAAAGTAGAGTCCACTCAGACACCGGACACTAGCCATGCATCTCTTAACCACTGGATTACTGTGTGGGTACCATTTGGTTGCTGACCATGCCATCTATATTCATCCCCTCTTCTCTCTTTCTCTCTTACTCCTATTTTCCCCACCATTAGCCAGTCAATACCTCTCTTTGTCATTCTGACTTTTGGCTATATATATATATATATATTATATATACTGTTATGTTATATGTACAATGTCGCACACTGTTATTTCCTGTAAAACGGTCAAAACTTCCTGCTAGTTCATATAACCATTACAAGCTCAAAACAAACTTTAATATACCCTCGATATTCCCTCTTCTCTCTCTCTCTCTCTCTCTCTCTCTCTCTCTCTCTCTCTCTCTCTCTCTCTCTCTCTCTCTCTCTCTCTCTCTCTCTCTCTCTTCAATTTCTATTCGGTTTGTCGGGGTACATTATTACCTATCATTTATATATCTTGATGCTTCACATTTATATTCAACGTATTTGAAATTAATTTTTTTTTACGCTTTGTTTAATTTCAATTGATGTTTTATTATTATTTTTTAATATATTGAATAAAATTTAAGTACTTGTATATATATTTTTTTTTTCATATTTTCAAGGATTTTCCTGTAGTTTTATTAAATTTTATAATAAATAAATAAAAAGTTGGTAATGAGTTGTAGTGCTTTTTAAGTATTAATTAAAAAAGTATAAATAATATTAAACGTATACTCATTAAAATTAACAGGGATTTTATTTTTATTTATACATTTTTTTTCGTGCAATTTAATATACATCACATTTTTTTTCAAGTGTATTTTTAATTGAATAAAAAAAACTTTATTATACTTTTGAATATTCACACACGCAATAAAGTTTAAGATTAAAAATATACGAAAAACAATAACAAGCTACATTTAAAAAAAAAAACTCTTGAATATTAAGCTATTTTTATATGATAAGTCATAGAAAAGTACAAGAGAGTATAGTCGATAATGTTAATTAAAATGTACTTCATATCTTTACAGCAAAACATGTTTATATTGAGGTTTCACATTACATCATATCAAATTCTAAAGCAAACAATATTGGGAAAAAAAATGTCATGAATTGATTTTTTTTTTTTTAGATTTTATACGTAGCTGGGATGATTGACGTTACTGAGTAGGTAAGTGAGGCGTCACATCGATTGATTGGCCCCACGTCCGCGGTTTGTGGCGTAATTTATGGCCGGGGTTGTGTGTAACGCGGTTGCGGTTTGGCGTGTAACTCGTCTCGTCCTTATCGTTCACTCACGCTTCACCGCAGTCGATACGACACGCGAGCTGTCATTCTGCCAAGCCGACCTCCCACTCTACAAACTAAATACTGATCGCTTAACGATGATGCTCTTTACTAACACACCGCTACATACCAAACACATATCAACCCTCTACTAAATGTTTTATCTATTTCAATAAATAACTCATCGTTATAAATCGATTTTATATTATATACAAAAACAAAATAACTTGATTGAAATCTTTTTTTGATTATTACTTACATACAATCTGTTTTATCAAATAGAAAATAAATCATTCAATTTTATTCCATAAATAAAATAAAAAACTTTGTTATATAAAATTACTTAATAATTATAAAACACTATAAGAAATTAAAAGTAATATTTCTTAAGATAAAATAGTAATTTAAAATAAAAGAGCAGTTAATTTTTAGTTGTTCCTAATAAGCTTACATAAAGATCCATGGGCTTATTGAAGAGTTTTGGTGTTAGCATGGCTCGTTAGATACAGCAGGTGCAAGCTGAGAGACGAACGATCGGCGCGTGACTTTCGCACCGCAGTTACCATTCATTAGTCCACCCTTGCCAACTTAACTACCAACCCGAATTATTATTGAAGTCAAACCTGCTATAATCTCATTTAAACTTATACAAAGTAATTACTTCAACTAAAATGTTAAATTAAAATAATCAGCATTTTAAACAATCATAAATAATAAATGTAAAAATAAGGGTTAAAATATCGTAGTAAAAAGTATAATATTAAAAAATATATATATACTCGTAGATTTTGTTATTTATATATAAAAAATAAGTTTTATTGCATTGAACGCAAATTCCCCTTCTCTACTAAAAAAAAAATAAAAATTTACGATGTAGATTGACTTAATAATTTTTTTTTCATGTACTTTATTTTATTTAGCAGAGAGGGTAAATATAAATTTAACAGATTGATGTAATATGCGTGTAAAAACAAGCGAGACGCCGAACCGCACATTTGGTTTCGACTCACTGATTACGCGAAACACGCTAATTACCTCAAGTTGTTTCCTCTGCTTACACTGCTAAAGCTATATGTATATATATATGAAAAATTTATAAAAACAACATAAAAAACAAGTATTTTTTTCTTTTAGAAATGCTTTTTCCAGCATCTCTTGTGCATAAAATTAATCAAGTACAGCTCTGTGTATTTCTTCGTTGACTTATTACAATAGAGGAAATTATGAGGTCGCTTTTGAAACAAGCTTTAAGCTCTTCGTATTTCAATCAAGAGTTTTTTTTATGTATAATATATTTGTATATTTTTTTTACATACATAATGCTCATGCGCGCGTTTATACGCGACTCAAAAGTCAAGATTAACTCTTCTAATTATAGCCTAATTACAGGCTGGAATAATTAAAAAAATAAGACTTTTTTTTTCTAAAAAAAGCTAATTTGTAAAGTTCAAAAACTTTGTAAAAGCTTTTCCTCTTGTGTGCTATTCATCATATTTTAAATAGGCAATGCAAACTGTCCTAAACATTCTAAAATCTCGTTGAAAAGATTTAATAAAATTTTGTGTGTGTTGTTGTGTTAGTAAAAATTTAATGATTTACGTACTCAATTAAAGGTTTGAAAATGTTCTAATTAATTTTATGAAAAATAGCTTTGAGTTTTTAAAGATAATAGAGGAAGTTAAAGGCCTGCTTATTATAAAGGAAATGGATGTAAGCTCTCTCTCTCTCTCTCTCTCTCTCTCTCGCTCTACAAAAAAGCAGTATAAAAAATGAGGACATAATTAAAAAATAAAAATCTTAGCAGTTTAATTATAGAAGTTTTTAATTTAAATATTACTAGGCACTAAAAACATAATCCCTTTTACCTCTTTTTCTCTTTTTTTCCATTCTTTCTCTTTTCCCCCACAAACCTCTTCCTTTCTCTCTTATTTTCTTCATTAAATAAAATTTATAACCTTTATTTTTTAATATAATAATATTATTAGATATTTTAATTTATAATGTATAACTTAAGAGAAAAAATATAATTCTTTTTGTTAATATTATAGAATATTTTTATTATGGCTAGAGAGAGAAGAAAAAAAAAGCTTTTTGGTAATCGTTTTCTATCTTTCTGTCTTTACCTTCACGTCTTTGTCAACTTTGTGTATAAGCCTTTCATGTTAATCTGAATGCAAGGTAATTGACCTGAACTAGCGTGTATCCAGTGAGAAGATCAGACGGCAGCCAGCCTCGTTAGTTGCACAAACTTGGCCCAAGTTGACAGGCGCTAATTACGCCGCACGACGACGCTATTATTTCTTTCATGACTGTCAGCAATGAGAGAGAGAGAGAGATTCTCGCTTACTTTACTTTGCTTGCTCGCTCGCTTACTCGCGGCGGCTCTGGTTTTCTTGGCTAGAATTTTAATTGCCTCCTTTTGCTCATCGTACAGTAAGAGAGAGAGAGAGAGAGAGAGAGAGAAGGGTAGGAGGGAGAATGTTTTGTATGAGCTGAGCATGAGATAGAGAAGAGATGTTACTATCGATTAAACCTTACACCGTGCCGTGGTAATTAGCGGCTCAAGAGCGATGCTCTGCGGTAACAATTATAAAGACGTCCAAATTTTTTTAAATAACAAGAAAAAAAATAATAGTATTAACTTCAAAACTTATAATTAATGTAAAATTATCACGTAAATCAAGATTTAAACATTTTTTTTCTCTAAGAAAGTGTATAATTTTTAAGTCAAAGGTATAGTAATTAAAATATAATTTATTGTTATGGCTTTCATTTTTATATTATTTTAAAATAACTGAATACATATTAATTTTTTAATTAGCATAAAAATAAAAGAAACGTATTTTTTTGTTAAAAACATTAAAATAATATTATCAAATATGTATTATTTTAAACTTAATATTTCAAGAATACGACGAGAACTTTTTTTGTAGCCAAATATAGCATTTAAAATTTATTAAAAAAAAAACAAAAAAAAAAAAAAAACTCATAACAAAAAAGATTTTATAAAAAAACAAAAAACATTTCAATAACCGATAAATTTTATCTTAATATTTAATAAAGAAAATTAAGTTTATCTCTTGCGCTATTTTTCTTATCTTAAGTAACATGAAATAAAATTAAGTGCACACAAGTTTGAAGATAACGTCATTTAAAATCCTTAAAGGAAAGCTTGTAGATTAATAGCTAATGGACCGATCCATATCACGAGTCTTCCTGACACTTAAAGCTTAACATTTGCGGGCTAATACACACGTCAAGAAAACCATTATAATTACTAAATCCTCTAAAGCATATAAGCGTATAATTAAGTCCCTTATATGATATAGAACGTCATTTCTATATATATATATATATATATATATATATATATATATATATATATATATATATATATTATATATAGTAAACTAATAGAATAGAATTTCATAAATATTTATACATAAAACATTATGAAGTAATAAAAAAAAGGTATTACATTTCATGTTATATTTTATATAAGATATAAACTAGTTGTTTTGTTATAAATATATTTCTCTATGAATTAATTTTATAAAAAGAAATTTTATTTATAGAAATTCATGACAAAAGTATGTAACAAATGCACTGACACATTTACAATAAATATTTCTTGACTTTTACTTATTATATTATACATATATAAAGGAGACCAAAAAGTTGTTATTCTAGAACACTTTTTTCTCTAATAATAATAAATCAGACTCAGTGAAGTATAGCTAGCTATATTGTTGTTATCTTGATTCAACTTTTACTCGTCTTGTCCGATAGTAGGTGGGGAGTTATAGAGAGAGAGAGAGAGAGAGAGAGAGAGAGAGACGAGACGAGACGAGACGAGACGAGAAATCACAACTTTTTTACAGCATAATATAACATCAAAACATAGCTGTAATATCACATACTTAATATCAAACTTTTACTCAACAAACATAATAATAATACTGTCTTAAAAAAATGAAAGTTTCATTGATTTTATGATGTATAAAATGACATTCCTATATTTTTAAGTACACTGCACGCTATTTTAAGACATGAAGTATATTACATGTATTTGATGACATATATTTAATGTAACAATTATTTTTAAATTGATTTTTATGTTTAAATATAAAAAAAATAATAGATAAGATCATAACACAAATTTAATTTAATAAAAAGTAATTTAAATTTTAATACAAAAAAATAATACAATGTGGTAAAAATACTGATATTTAAACTTCTCTTTTTTTTTTAAATAGCATAATAAAATCTTTTGCAGTAGTTTATTTTTCCTACATTTTCAATTTAAATAATTCTTTGAATATCATCAAATAAAACATTTTCCATTCAGGTCATGTAACAAAAAGACGCCATAAAAAGAACATAGCAAAGGGAATATGATTTACGGTTGAGATTTTCAAATTTCATTAAGAGGAAGTTATATCAGTTGGCTATGTGGCGAGCGAATATGAAAACTTTTAAATATAAAATAAAAAGAGGGGTTGGAAATAATTGCATATAAAATACTCAAAACTTATGGCATATGTCTCATAGTTTAAATGGAATGTTTGTAAAGCTATATAATGAATCAATTTTCAATTTTTTTTTTCAATATAATTTACAAAGCTATGAAATAAATTTAGATGTCATTTATATTTCAGTAGAAATCATGTAATATTAAATATGAGTTTAACTAATATTTTATTCATTTTATTTATTTTATATAAAGATTTAAATTGAAGGAATATTTTTGCTTGGTTGAAATTGTGCCTCATCATGTGTATATAGGAAGAAAATATACATTCAGATAGTTTATTTTCTATACATATAGGAGTTCGTTACGCTAGCAAAGTAAGTGAAAAAAGGGGGTTTCCTCTCTCTCTCTCTCTCTCTCTCTCTCTCTCTCTCTCTCTCGCTCCCTCATCAAGCTTTTCAATAGGCCAGGAAATGAAGCTATATATCAGTCTAGAAGGATGATAATACTCTATAAATTGCCCGAGATTCAAGCTAGAAAGACGGTGTGTAGAATATACGGAATATTGGTATATATCAAAAAGGCCTACCAATATAATACTTCTTTATATTACACAAGTGGATTTATTGTTGCTTTTGATAACCTGCCTATCCAATTCACTCACATAAAGTAAAGCTCTCTCTCTCTCTCTCTCTCTCTTTTCACTCACACGTATACACGAAACGTATTTTTAGAAGTCTATGATTCAATTCGTGAATATATTACTATACAGGATATTAAATTGAAAAGCTTGTGTAAACAAAATATAATTATTTTTTGCTTTTAATAAAGAAAACTTTATTACTATTCATATATCAAATATATAAATAAAGTATTTTAATGTATATTCTAAATATTATATAAAGAATTAAATTTTGAAATTTTCATTATAATTATTTAAAAGTAAAAGAGAGATAATTAAAAATTGATTTTGAGGTAATAATTTAGTACATGGTCGACTTAAAACGCCTGAGGTTGTGGTTTTAGTTTAGTTTTGAAACTTTCACTTAAATTTTTGAGAGTTTACCGCTACCGGAAGTCGTATTTTGTTAGAGGAAATGAAGTCATGTCACGTTGTCTCCCGTATGTCAAAACTTAAAACTTGCAAGTCATTTGCCTCTTTGTTCCTATAGTCATTATTTTATATTGACAGTTTCTTTGAACTTAGCGTAAATTGTGTTTTTAAAATACTGATTGATACTATAATTATATATAATAAAAAAATATATATATATACTAAAAGTATATTTATAACATTATAATAAAGAGAAACAATTTGTAAAATATCTGAAACAATATAACTCACTAATGAAAGTAATTAAATTGATTTAATAAGGGCAATTAAAAGAATTATTTTTAGATCTTTTTCTTTTTTAGAATATTGAGCTGATCATAAAATTTAATTGTAAAAGCAAACTTTTCATTTTACGTGTTTTTTTTTTTTTTTTTTTTTTTTTTTTTTTTTTTTTTGTATAAAAAAAAGTATTGCGCCTGCGAAAATGACTGTATAGGCAATTTATTAAGTATATCTGACCATCAGGATACTTTGATGTTTTATTCCTCGTTAAAATTTGAAGAATATTCAGTAAATTTAGAAAATAATTTATAAAAAAACAAACAATTAATTTAGTGGAAATGGTTGATAAAATGCTACTTTTTTCGTATCATTGTTTTTAATTTTTATTATATAGTCAAAATTTCTTTAATGAATGCAAGAAATTTTTTAAGCATAAAATATGTCCCTATTTTTTTAACTGAACCACTGGCCAACTTTCGTTTACCTGTTAATTACAGATACCTTTTACCATGTTTACTGAGTGTGCATCTATCATAAACACGACAAATATTATGTGATTTGTTTTATTTCAACATTCTGAAGATTTGAAATCATTTGAAGTCTGTGAATGTAATTTTAGAGACAAATTAAATTAAGAAAAAAGAAGAAGAAGAAGAAGAAGAAGAAGAAGAAGAAGAAGAAGAAGAAGAAGAAGAAGAAGAAGAAGAAGAAGAAGAAGAAGAAGAAGATAATATATATATATATATATATATATATATATATATATATATATATATATATATATATATATAGAGAGAGAGAGAGAGAGAGAGAGAGAGAGAAGTCACGTATATAAGAGAAATAAGAGATCCATACCAATGTTAAAAATAAACGTTCACCTTGCCCCTGTAAAAATCTAGCTTATGCAATTTGTTGAACAGATATAACCAACTGGTTGCATATACATCAAGATACTTAGATATTTTCCCCTCTCTCATATCATAAATATTAAAACTAAAACAACCAACCAAGAAATCATTAAAAAAAAGTTTATAATATATATTTTTTTTCTCTGAACGTAAAGTAATGAGGTATCTAGTTTAGATTAGTTTTTCGCTGGCCTGAGGGAGCGATGGCCATGCTCAAGATAATTGGTAATTAAGTCCAGCGCTTGGCTGCGGGCGAGGATGCAGCCAGCAATCTCCCCTTACCGTGCGCTGATTATTAATGCAAAAACAACATCAATCTCAGGGAGACACGGTGAGAATTTAAATCCCACTTTCTAATAGCTTTAATATAACTTTAATTACAATCACCATGTAAATTGGATAAAAAATATATAAAATGTTATATAAGGATTTTCTTAATTTGCATTAAAAATGTTACAACTTTTTTTTTTCGTAAGCTTTTTATCATATTAAGTTACTATTATAAATATAAAAAATATTGATTTTTTACTTAAGTTTTTTTAAAAGTTATGAAATAAAAAAATATAAGAAAGTTAAATAACAAATTTTATTTATATCAATTTATTTAATATAAAAGTTATACCAACTTAAGAATTTATATTATGCTTAAGTGTTGTGAAATAAAAAATATTAATCTAAAACTAATATTATTCTATTGATTTTAATTGTTATTTTTTTGGTTGACATTTATTGTGCTTCGTCATGTTTGCTAATAGCTCCCAGGGTGTGACAAGAGGGCAGAAAAGTCAACATTAGTTACAAACAAAACTCAAGAACTTTTTTTTTATTTGTCACTTTATCATTAACACTGCTATATAACAAATACAGTTGTCCATTTTTACACTCTAAAAAGTTAATGTTAGATGCTTTATACTATACTACACACTACACAAGTAATGGTTTATAAACAAACTAAATTTTTATTTACACAATCAAATTAAAAAGAAAACAATGTGATTATAAATTTTTAAATATTAATCACATTAACCTAATTAAGTTATTAAATTTATAGCTTACTAAATCGTTAATTAGAAATAATTGTAAAATATTTGAAAAATGGTATATTTTGTAACATTTAAGTACACATAAACACCCAACGTTCAGTAAACGCGGTACAAGGCATCATTATTTAAAAGAGAAAAAAAAATTGTAAATTTCATCTTACGTAAATTAAATACGTTATCAAGAATGAAGCATGACGACTGTAATGATATTATTGTAACTTTTTGTTATAAACGAAACAGAGAAAAAAAAAAAAGAAAAAAAAAAGACACAGCTGCGTTCAGTGAAAATTGAGTTGTTGGTTTCATTGCATTACTTGAGATCTACTAAAAGGTTGCCTTTGAAGTGATATCAGTTTTTCTGTTCATCGCTTTGTGAAACGACATTATATTCTCTTTTTTTTATTATTATTTTTTTTTGTTTTCAAGCAAATCACATTACGCGGTAAATTAGTCTCGTCAAGCAACGACGACGACCGTTTCTTTTTCTTTCATCACAGAAACAACCACGACATTTTTCCTTTCTCTCTTATACAAGCAAAACTGCTTTTTAACCCTCATTTCCTTGCCAGGAGACAAACGACTTTTCTAATCACTTTTTACCAGCATCAATCAGAGTTTATATTGATTGTGAAGGTCTTTTTCTTTCTTTCTTTGTTTTATTTTTATGTTTATAACCATTAAATGAATAAAATCTTATAAAATAATTAATACGGGTACATTACAATGTACTTAAAAAGAACAATCTTTTGTATTGCAAACCTTAAACTAAAAGTAAAAAAAAAAAAATGCACTTCAAGAAGGTATGACATAATAACTGTTGAATTATGTAAAAGTATATAAGAAAAATATACAACAAAAAATATTTTCGCTTGTAAGCTTTCTAAAATTGAATTTTCCTTCTTTTTTATATTTATATATAAAAAAATGTCAAAGTTTAATTCAAATCATCAAAAAACACAAAGCCAGGCTTTTGTCCATTTCAAAGCTCCTTTTTTTATATATGTATAATTTTTTTTTCAACGTCGTCTTTTCTTCTATGGAATAACCAATTCCATCTTGTTATCAAAGAGAGCAAAGCTATTTGGTTATAATCTTTGTCAAAGATGGAAAGATATATAATATCACATGGGACCTAACTTTTTTTTTTCTTCATAGACTACCTCAACTATATACCGTATGCGTGTATAGACTGTTCCTCAGGGTGGGTTAAAAGAGAGTAAAGAGGGAGGAAGGAGGGTTTTAGGAGTAGTATGAGGGTGTATGCTTGTACAAATTTAAAAGCCAATTTACGTTGGACCGTCCGCTGTGGGCTAGCAACTTGTGTGCTTGAGGAGAATGAAGGAGAGAGAGAGAGAGAAAGAGAGGTTTAGGGGGTGGTTACCCCAAGGGTATCCCTCTTACCTCCCTTTTCTAACTCACTTTCATATATGAATTCTTATATGCAGGTAGGGAAATGTATACATAACATATCTCATTTCAAAAATTGCATACATATGCATTTTGTAATCTAATATTGTTATTCAATTTTAAATTTATAGTAAATAATAAATTTAACTTATGGTTATATATAATATCGTATCTTTACTGTTATAATATTTTTGGAATTTTAAATAACGTTTTTATTGAAAAGCAATAAAAAAATTTGTTCGTTTTTAAATTACCCTTCTATAAAACTCAGTTTCAAGTATCGGTTTTCAATATAATATGTTATAGGATTTTACTTTATATTATAAATACACTGATATTTATTTGAAAACTTTTCACATTATCAAAACTCTTTGATAAAATATAATAAATAATTACATAATAGAATTTTCAAATAAAACTACACAATTTTGTTATATTTATATATAATCTTGAGTTTTTTTTTTTTTTTTTTTCAATTGAGTGATTTCATATTGAGATCCATGTAGTAAACAAACATAAAGTACACATTTAGAATTATTTTGATATCACATGTTATGATCATATAAAAGATTGCTATACACTATAATATGTTATTTTCTAAATAAAGTTAAAGAAATAAAAGAAAAAAAAGTTTGAAGGGAAGAGAAGAGAAGAAAAAAAAATGGTTATTTCAAAGCAAAAATGCTTGACATAAAATAACTCTTGAACAAACTTGAAGTCTTTCGCGTATTTAAAGAGAGAAAATCAAAGTCACTTTGTCCCTAGTTTATTTGTAAAGATATTGCCTGCAACAAATGATACTCAAACATGAAAACTTTTTAACATTCATGTTTATGTACACTCGATATTAATTTTTTTAACATGTGTATTTCTTTCGTAAAAATCCATTTTTTTTTTGCTTCAATTTTTTTACTTACCTTTTTTTTACTTCTTCTTTTTTCTTGATGTTTTTCTTGGTGTTTTTTTTTTTTTTTTTTCAAATATTTTAGCGATAGACAATAAAGTAAGTTGTTTTGTATCATTACACTCGAACAATAAAAATAACTTTTTACAACGAAAAAAAACAAAAAAAACAAAGATTTATATATTATTAAGCTTATTTTCTAAAACTTAAGCAATTTTTTTATATTATAACATTAACATACAATATAAAATTGACATAATAAAAATTCTTTAAATAGATGTCATAAATTTATTCTTATTTTAATTTATATAATTTTTCTGTATTGTGAAATATTTTATATATATAAGTATTATGCATAGAATCATATAAATTTTTATATATTTTGCATTTTATAAGAAGTATTAGAACAATAGAAATATCTTGTTTGTAAATTTTTTTACTTGAATATTATATGAAGTTATGAAATATTTCAGCATTTTTTTTTTTGAAACGATTGTCCTGATGTTAGTAGTAGAGTGTGTTTGTCTCAATAATTCACTACAAAAGTATGTAGCAAAGAAAAAAAAAGTGGAGCTATAGCTATCTTTAAGTTTACTTGGACATCTATACATGCATACATAACATACTCATGGGAGAGAGAACTGCTCCTGTTTCTTCTTCTTCTTCTTTCTCTATAATATTGCAATAGAATGGCTCAGTGTGTGACGTGAAAGGTATCTCTTGAGACATTCAAAAGAATATTATAGTAAATCTTGTATCACTATATATATTTTATATACTATTTTTTTAAGGAAAAGAAAAATATTACAATTCAGGGAAAGAAAGAAATATTTTATTATATTATTTGTCATAATAATAAAGTCTTCTATAATAAAAAAAAAGTATAACAATATATTCTATTTAACTTTTTAAAAGGATGTTGTTTCTTGACCGAATAATTTTTTCACTTGGATTTTCCTTAGATAGTATTATATTTCAAAGTCTTTTAAATACAGTGTCATTAAAATCCTCTTCTAGTAAAATACACTTTAACAGTCTTTAGAGAAGTTTTACCGTCTTATATAAAAGAACATTTTTCAAGCAGAATAATAATAAAAAAAAACATCTTATAAGCATATTATAAATAACTCTTAGTTAATAAAATATTAAAATGTCTTGTCTATTTGTATGAAAACAAACACATACAATTCATTTTGAGTGAAATATAAAATATATATACTAACACGTGACTTGAATCATAAGTCACATTTATTTTTTATGTCTATGTACATAACAATAGTTTTCATAAAGACATACACAAAAGAAGTATTTTTCTTCATAATACTTTTATTTTTTTTTTATGCAGGGTTTATGTTGTTGCTTGAAAATGTTATGTCCATACATTCATGTTAAAAAAAAAAAAAAAAAAAAGTAACGTCTTTTTCTTATACTCTCTCGCTTTCTTATATACTATAGTTTTTAGTTTCTGTCAACTGTTTATCTTTACTGGCAATAAAAATGATTTGTCCTCTACCTTTTAAGTTTATACGAGCTTTCCGTGACTTAAAAAAAAAGAGAAGAAAATAACAAGGGGGAAATATTACTTTACTATACTGCTAAACAAAACCTAGCAATTAAATAGAATTTAATCGTATTTAAGTGCTCAAACGATAGTTCCTTACTTACTTTATGATTTTGTCACAATGCACGATAAAATGAAAGTTATGTAAATTACAACAGTTAATGTAAATTTTAATTTCCAAGGCCATAATTGTAAATAAACTGTATCTAAATAGGTATATAAAAATCTATATTTCATTTCAATTTAACAATTATAATTAAACTGCATATATTATGAGTTATGACAAAATATACCATGTTAGTATTAGTAGTACGTACAATGTGCAGAATAAAATGAAGTTAAGGAAATGATACTTAAAATTGACATTTAAATCTTATTCATAATATAATAATAATTAATTTTGCTTTATATTTTTTAAAATTAACTTGTTACCATTACTTTTGATTTTTTATTACATCAAAATATCAATAAGTTATTATTAAATGTATATTTACATGAATAAATCATATAAATTACTTTTTTTAATTGAGGTGTCAGTTTAATAAAAAGGATTGTAATAAATTGTGTTTAAAATTTTGAAATTGAGATTTGTCTATCTGTTAGTTTAAGTTTGTAAGGTAACAGTTAGTAGTGATGGAAGGGTGTGTGCGAGGTATTACATGCAGATAGAGTTAGTAAGAGATAGAGAGAGAGAGAGAGAGAGAGAGAGAGAGAGAGAGAGAGAGAGAGAGAGAGAGAGAGAGAGAGAGAGAGAGAGAGAGAGAGAGAGAGAGAGAGAGAGAGAGAGAGAGAGAGAGAGAGAACAGATTTGCGACGTGATCATTAGTCAGTGAGAGACAGTCAGAGTCTACAGAACTAATGAAGCGACTTGCCAGTGTGGCCAGACCATTATTAAATCCATCCCTGCTCCTGCCTGCCTGCCTTGCTATTTTGCATTGCAATGTGATACCCAGCAAAACGTTTCTAACACTCACAATTGTCACATTAAATAAATCCACACTGTGAGAAAAAAAAAGTTTAAAAACAAAAATGTACTTGAAGTTTAATATTCAAATATTATTATATAGTATAAGTTTTAATTTTATTATCCTTCATTTTTATTGTCTTTTAATATACTATGTTATAATATTATATTTATGACGATATTTCAATTATAATTGAAATAATTAATAAATCAATTCAATATGGTTCCAATTCCTATAATTACTTCCAATATTTTGTTTCTAAAATTTTATTTTATAGTTAAAATTTACTGTTCAATAAATAATGTATTTATTTTGTTCATAATTAAATTACTTAATTAGCATTGTTTGTTAATTAATAATTAAAATTGTAAACAATTTAAATTAAAGTGTTGTCAATTTAAATATTACCAAAAAGCTTTCATTTTTTTTACAATATATATATAAAAAAAAATTAGAATGTTATTTTTAAAAATACACGAACAAAAATTGTATATTTTATTTAAAAATCAATTCACGTGCAAGAAAATACATGAAAGTTTTTTAGTGTCAAAATGAGAAGGGGATTCTTGGCAAGTGGCTGCTTCGTTCGCCCCTTCATTTGGCACATCGATCACTGAGAACGCCATTATTTGACCGTATAATGAGGAACGACACTCGACGCGGCGTGTAAATCCGGCTCATTCCCATCGAGCAGGTCATTAATCGAGTACAGCCGCATGCATAAAAAATTAGAACATTGAAAAATTCTCATCCATCAAAATGATCATCAAATGCGTAAATCAAAATTTAAATATAATATATTATGACATTTATATTTACGGTGTATGCGTGTATGCGTGTGTGTGTGTGTGTGTGTGTGTGTGTGTGTGTGTGTGTGTGTGTGTGTGTGTGTGTGTGTGTGTGTGTGTGTGTGTGTGTGTGTGTGTGTGTGTGTGTGTGTGTGTGTGTGTGTATAAAGTATTAAAAAAATTGAATTGAAATAAAAGCTTTTGAATTTGACTGTAAATCTGAAAATTTAAATATTTTGTGTACAATATATACTTTTTTGTTTTGTTTTTTTCATTATTTTGACAATTTTAATAATTAAAAATGGAATGCTCACAATCTCTCAGTAAAATGAGAAAGTGAAACTTTCTGATTTTTTTTTATGACTTACAAGTTATATTCATTCATAAATTTATTGAGTCGTAATATATTTTGAGAAATCAATCAAGTAACAAATTGTACGATCTAATCTTAAAATACAAAACGGTTTCTCTCTCACTTGGCACATAATGAGCCGGGAAATAAGACTGAAAACAAAATTTGCTGGTACGATGAAAAGGGGGCAAGAAGCCATTTCCTTTGCCACCAATGGAAAAATGATTACCTGAATAATCAAAACCGTCAACGCTTTTTGTTAATATCTGTACGAAAAATATCAAGGGTAACTTAAACTTTATGACTTTTTCATTTCCCATTTAAAAAAAAGTGGTTAGAGGTTGTTTGATTTTTTTTTATATTATAAAATGATGTTTTAAAATAAATGAAAAGAATACGTTTAATATTGATATAAATCTAATATTTTATTATTAAATTTATATCGTTTAAAGTAAATATATTAAATTTCTAAGAAGTGACAAATTAATGTTCAAATTTTTAAATAATAGATATTATTTTATATTTTTAATAAATAACAAATAAAAAATTTCAGCTCATCAGGGGCGGATCCAGGGGGGGGGCGGTGGGGGCGACCGCCCCCCCCAAACGGCCCACGTGGGTGGAAAAAAAATGAGCAAAAATTGAAAAAAATTAGTTCATAAAAAAAATTTTTTGCGCCTTCGGCGCAACTTTTATTGCGGGATAAGCGTTTGAATCCTGATTATATAACAAAATTTTTTTTTTTAACATCCCCTAGTTGTCATGTCATCAGGGTAGTATATAAGAGATATAGTTCTGTTAATACTTGGACATCCAAGAAATATTTTGCTTGCGATAAGAACTAAAAAAAACAAACTTTAATGTAAATTTGATAATTTTTATCTCAAAATATTTTTCATCCAAATATAAGTTATATTTTACAATATATCATAAAAAATTGTTTTGCACTTTTTAAAACTATTATGAATCATAATAGTTTTAAAAAGTGCAAAACAATTTTTAGTAGATTGGTATACCAAAAAAAAAAAAAAAAAAAAAAAAAGAAAAAAAAAGAAAAAAAAACAGAAAAATATTAATAGTTTATTTTTTTAATTTTGCCCTTTTTTTTCAAGATTTTTTTTTTTTCATTGAAATAACATTAATAATTTAACAGAGAGATCAAAATAGAAAATATTTCTGAAAACATTTTGTATACTTCTACTTTTTTTTTTTTTTTTGCTTACATAAAAAAAAGGAAAAAAATACAAAATAAAAATTTTGGCACTTCAAGAATATTTTTTCAAAGGCATACTAATTTCACATTTTTTTCCAAAAAGGGGCGTGGCCAAATAAAATTTTTCGCCTGCGGCGCACTACCCACCCCCCCCCCCCCGGGTCCATTATGTTTATTTTCCTGGGAGATCGCCCCCCCCAAACAAAATTCCTGGATCCGCCCCTGCAGCTCATATATATATTTTTTATAGTTCAATCATTTCGTCAAGTAGGTGCACTTAATGAATGTCAAATATTAAAATCTATCACTCTCTAATGATCTCTTGTTTTCATAAGGGCATATTGAATATTACATAAGTTTCGATTTTTACAACAATTTATGCAACAAATATAAAGATCAAAAGAAAAAAAAATTATGTATACAAATTTTGTTGCAAAGAAATCAAACAATGTGAACATAAAAATTTAAACTCTCATTAAATTTAACTTCGTAGAATACACCCAAAATTTATAAGAAATTTGTGCTGTTTTTTACAAGAAGCATATTTTAAAATTCTAAGGAATTACCTTCATTATCATATACAAACTTTTTTTTTTGTAAGTTGATATTCCCATTGAAAACATGTGACCGTGTGTTACAAGTCAACATGTTATCAAATAAAACAAAATTTTAATATTATATGAAAAAAAAATTGTACATTGTAAAGAACATTATAAACCCTCTATTGTATTATTATAACAATATAAGATTGTTGAGAAGTGATTTTTTTTTAAATGAACATAAAGATAGGTTGGCAAGACTGTAACATAGGCTGTTAAGCTGCAGGGCATACATTGCAAGTATAAGCAAGAGCAGCAAGCAAGCAGGGCAACCTAGGAGCTTTGCAAGCAGATCCTCATTAGAGTGAGCTTCCCAAGTCTTTTAATTGTCCACTTAACGAGCACAATCCGGCGGCAGCGCGGGGCTGGCTTAATTGGGCGCACTCGCTTTGCTTTTCCTCCTCTCTCGCTCTCTCTCACTCTCTCTCTCTCTCTCTCTCATATTATACAGTGACTCAAATCTAACAAAAATGTAATGCCTACCTACATTTTACTCCAAGTAATATAATACTTAGATATGAAACAAAAAAGAGTCAAAGAATTATAATGCTTTAATTATATTTATTTGTGTTATATTATACGATTTCTATTATTGAGATTAAATAAAAACCTTCCTGAGTTACATAAAGATGAACTATATAAATGTACTATCAACTTTGTTTCAATTTGTTCAAAAATATTGTAATAAACTAGCTTTTTATTAAATGAAATACTAATGAAATAAAATTTGTGAGAAATTTCTACTTCTTAATTACTTCTCAATATTAAGTTTATAATTAGTAATAAGAGTATTCATTATTTCTTCTCTATATAATTTAGCTTGCGGTAAATGTAAAGGTATATAAAAAAATATTTCTATTAAAAAAAAAAGCATAATCTAATTCAAAAAGTCATATATAATATTATCAAACTATATGAAGATATTTCATGATTACTCTTAATAAAGTAAAGCTTTTCTTCATTAATATAGAAACGTGTATATTTATAGAAAGTTACTTGTTCATGCAAAACTTGCACGTAGATTTTAAAGCAAAACCATGTTCCTGATTATGTAGAATATAGGATCTTTTTTGGTCTAATCTATGTGGGAAGTAAGGGTACATAATTTATTGATGGGATGACAAGCAAGCTAGCAAGCAAGTATATATATATATATATATATATAGAGTTTTGCTACTCACAAGTTATGGTTAATTGAAGCCGCGTCTCAAGCGGATGATCTGTCTCCTTCTTACACGACATGGTTATCCACTCTCCATAATCCTCTGCTTGCTTTGCTTAGTTAGCATCTTATCTTATATATTTAGTCACTTTCCAGATTACAAGCTGCTGACCCTCTTCAATCATTTTATGAAGTATATGTCACTAAAATATTCTCATTTTACTTTTAAGTTTAATATAAAAGTTTCTAAATTTAATTTTATATGACCTAAATTAATGCATTTACTTTTTGACATCTTACTATACTTGTTATATGGTAAAGTAAGGTTTTGTTGAACACAAAGTATATGAAATATAATTTGTTCTTTATTTTTACTACAAACATCTTGCATATTATTATGGTTATTTTTTATTATTGCAGTTTCTAACTGATGACAAAATGAATACCTTAAAAAATTAAATGCACAAAATTTTAAGCAATTAAATAAAAGTAATCATTATTAAACTTTATTAATCTATGATATGCAGAGAAAAGGTAATAATTTCTCAAATTTTTATTTAAAAATACACATTGTCTTTTATTTTATTTTTAGATTTACACTATTTATTATTATTGTATACTTATTCTATATATAACGAGATTGCGTGTGTTAATATTATTCAAAGTACAGTACATACTTAATATATATTTTTTAGAATATGACATTCATATTTTATACAATTATATTTTTATTAAAAAAAAGTACTTATAATATACTATACTATATTTAATATTTTTAAGTGTTTTTGTTTTTTTAATTTTTACATACATATTTTTTCACGTGTGTATGATGATAATAATAACAAGGAAATATACACTACACAAATGTATATTATATAACAAGAGTGAGAGAGAGAAAGAGAGAGTGACATATTTAAATTTAAGCCTCCTCATTTGTTATATACATAAGAATGGACGTGCTGTCGGCATAAACACAAGAAGGTATAATCCTATAAAGTATATGAGATGAGTTATATTCATCATTAGGAACACAAGAGGGTACGTGTACACTAGTGGAGTACGGAAAAAAAGAGGGATGATAAGAGAGAATTTTTATATAATTTTGTCTGTTTTTTTTTTTTTTTTTTTTTTTTTTCGTAGGCTTATATGCCTAAAAATAGCTTAATATTTAAATTTACTTTTATAGTGATAATGACAAAATAATTATTTATAAACAAAAAATATTTTGAATATTTATTTATTTCTATTGTTTTGGAATAAAATTCAACATAATATTGAAAACAAACAAAGTAATAAAAAAATGTGTAGAATTAAAAAAAAAAACTTTTTTTTAATCATTTCTAAAATTTGCGATTTTAAATAGAAAATATTTGTACAACAGAACTTTAAGATAAATTGAAAAATATATTTTAAATTGCATCTCTTTTCATTGAAAGTAAAGTATATTTGTAATTGTATTTTTATTTCATTTATTTTTTACTAAAATGTAAAATTTGCTTGATATGTTTATAGTTTGCAATATATAAATCATATAAATTTGTAGCATCACCAAATAATACATTGTATTAATAATTAATGTAACATGTATGTTACCTTCATAAGTATTAGTAATGTGACATAATTTTAAACATTATGTAATACATTCATTTTAATAAAACAAATCTATTATATACAATTACAAAACATAAATAAAAACAATAGGAATAAGGTTTTAGAAGGCTTTACAAATTTGACAGTGTATGTAAAGAGTATGACGTAAGAATGACTAAAGAGTAGGTTTTTTTTTTACAAAATAAAGGTATAAGGTAAGAATTGTGACAGTCATCGCATGGGGATTGCATTGTCTTATCATATCATAGAGAAATGAAGGGTGTAGGGAAGGGGTGTTAGAGAGAGAGAGAGGAGGCCACTTGTCAAAGTAAGAGGAGAGAGAGAGAGAGAGAGAGAAAGAGAGAGAGAGAGAGAAAGGGAGAACGAAAATACCCCATGACAGTAGACAAATTCTCTTACACTAAAATCTTATACTATTATTCTCATACACAGAACAGAACTTGCAAAACATTCTACTAATAGTAATACCCTAAGTTTGTGTAGTGAAATGACTACTATAATATATATATAGTATAAGGATGGTGGTGGTTTTATAAGCAATGAAGATGAGAGAGAAAAGTATAATATAATATGAAGAAGAAGAGAAGTAAAAGTTGTAGAAACGAGCAAAAGAGATAACACAAAGACAATTGAGAAATTAGAACTGTCTCTTATCTTTTTAAACGTACAAAAGATTATATAACGCCCACACAAACATACAAAAAAAAGTTTTTTATTATTATATGTGTGTGTATATGCATAAAATATTATCTTTTTTATACTTTTACTGCAAAAAAAAAGTTTCTTAATACTGTTAAGTTTTAATGTGTACTCATTAAAATTATTATTGTCTAAGTTAAAGGAAAAAGAAATGAAAAGAAAAAGATTATTATAGCAAATAATTTGCAGTTTCCTTTCTTTGTTTTAACACCGTTTGTTATATGTTATCTTTTATACAATTGTATTTACCTAATACACTATGATAAAAACAAAAGAAAAATGTTATGAAATTCATTTGAGTTAAATATACGTATACAGTAAACTCAAGAGCGTTGTTTATTTTTGATGACTCAAAGATTTATAGCATTTACATATAAATTTTAAAGCAACCGCAATTTGCGTATACGTTCTTTACATGTCTTAACAGAGAGAACAAATGGTTTGAAAATGTTTATTTTCCTTTATGATGATGATGATGATGTTAAGATATATGCAGACAAATATTATTTTGTAATCAATCAATCTATGTCTGCTTGTTGTACATATAACAGTTACTTTTACATTGACTGTATGTATTGTAACATCAGTAAAATAATATATATAACTATATTTTTTCAATCTTTGATATGAAAAGAAAAATAGTCGTATATTTTATGAATTTTAACTAATCCACAAAACAATCATCAAATCAGTTCAAATAATTTGACAAAGCTTTATATAAAATAATAGAAAGTTGTAAAATATTAAAAGTTTAAAGGAATAGACCAGAAGAAAATATAAGCATTTATATCACAAAACATTTGATGGGACTTACATAAATAACTTTAGTTTGTCTCAAAATCCAACTGTAGCTCCGTAGCAGTGATCAGAAAATTTCAATTTATGCAACCATTACAACATTTTTTTACATTATGTTTCTGACGTCAGAAACATGAATAGTCACGCAAATTGTATACTTTAACAGTATTTTCACGCTCTGTCGTGGGGCTACATTAACATTCTGGTAAAAATTGTCAACAGTTTTGAAGATTCTATTTCGTGCTTAATCATTAAAAAGCAAATATTGTTTTATGTGATCTATGGCTTTAAGCAGTGGTCAAAAGTAAAAATACAATATATTGTAACAAGAAACATTATAATTTAAGCCAATAAAGTTAAATGTAAACTCAATTATTTCATTATTATTATAATGTCTTCCATAATTTCACATAGAGCTTCTCACTTGTTAGTATATACGTTGCATACTGAAAATTAATTTTAGTACAAAATTCATGCCTACATAAAATAGGATTTTACTATACACTACCATAAAATAAAAAAGTAACAATATTTCCAAAAGATATAATTTAATACAGAACATTAAAAAAATGCTAATCGTATAATAAAATAACGTAGATTAAAAACAAAAAAGTATAATATGTATATAAAAAAATCAACCATATCACACAGCATTTTTACACACACACATATATATATATTATAATATACATTTTAAAGTTTTGCATATTAAACATTATAAAAAAAACAACAAAAACAGCAGAAAAAAAATTTACGTATACAAAAAATAAAGAGTGTGTGCAATTTTTTGGAAGTTGATGCTTTTATGTAACTAAAAATATTTTTGTGTCTGTTGATATGAATGTACGTGTGCAATAAAAAACAAAGCGAGCAAAAGAGATAGAGCACAACACACACATACACCCTTTACTATTATTATATATACATATCGTAGCTTTAGCCCTTGTCTGTCTGTTTCACATGTGTTCTAAATGCATATTATGCGCTACATTCACATTAGCTATCCTTGCTTGTATGTATTTTATAATACGTATTATAATACCCCTCATACAATTTCAGGAATGTACACTTCTCTCTCTTTCTCTCTCTCTCTCTCTCTCTTTTATTTTTATATAGAAAAAAAAACATATAAATTTTATATAGTATGACTTTAAATGTTATACTCTCCTCTAGCTTTAATTTTAATTAATTTAATTTAAATATTTTTTAATTATAGTTAAATGTATGCATTTTATTATCATTATGGTTTTATATTTATATATATATAACAAAAAAAAAAGTAAAGTAATAAAAAAGGAGGAAAACTAATTTATTTTAACAGATTTTAATTTTGTTTAGGAGCTTTTGAAAAAAAAAAACATTTATTTTTATAAAAGAGTATAAAATAAGCGATATCATTTTATTTAAATGAAAAAATAAAATGTTAAAAAAATCATTAATCGTTAGGGATGTTTTGACGTGTCAATCGAAACGTGTTTTGATGGATGACGTTTAAGTCATGTTTTATCATGGTATCTTGAATTTAAATAAAAAAAATAGAGTTTTTTTGTGTTTTGCATAACAAACAAACAAAAGAATTAAATCTAAAAAAAAAAAAAAAAAAAAAATGTCAAAAATATTTTGGATTGGAAAATACTATTTTATGGAATGTTAGTTAGGGAATTTATTTAATTTAAATTTTTGATTCAATAGTTAGAATATAAAAAGAATGAAAACCATGAAAACCACATGAGAGATTTAGGGGACTGAATGATTGTTTTTACTAACACTAAAATAATATAGAAACTACAATGGAAAATAATTAAATTTAAATATTATATATTATTAATCAATCGATTATTATATTTATTTGAATGTATATTCAAATAATATTTCTATAAGTACTGGGATTGTATGGTTTTAATTTTAAAATAAAATTTAATACGGTTCAAAAATGTTATAATAATTAATAAGTAATATGAAATTATAAAAGACCAAATTTGTAAACTTTTTTTTAAATATTGGTGTGCTTTTGTCTTGGAATTTCTTTCTAAGTAACCATAAATATAATTATATATACGCTCAAAACATTAATTCAATAAATAATTCTGTTACATAGATATAACTCTTCAGTACAAACCAATAACTTGGTTGAAAAAAGTTTAAACAGTAACTAATAACTAGTATACTACTAGTAACTATAATATAGTATAACTGTTATTTCTTCAGCGGTAAATAGTAAGCTCATTAGATCTTAAAAAACGTTGTACATATATTATATATCTAACAATTTTATTAAAAAAAATCATCTAAATAGTAAATCTTTAGATACTTTTTTCCATGTACATAACATGTACAATTGATAATTATGCATTTGTAATTTATAAAGTATAATTATTGTTGGAAATAAATATGCTATATTGAGAGAAAGAAGGAGATCAAGAAATATTTCATCCATCAAAGAACATATTATTATTATTATTATCATGAACACCTTATAAATCTAAATGTATTAGTTTTGTGTGCTAAACACAAGTGCATTAATGTTATTGTTATACACCATGCACTGTGATTTGTGATGCTATGTATGTATGGTATACGTAGCTGTTACGTGTCAAAGTACATGTTTAGACATGAGAATAGAGATAAGCCAGTGTATAACAGCAAGCAACGCAGTTTACATTATAAAAAAAAAAAAAAAAAAAAAAGCATAGAGAGCAGTGTGTTCATCAACAGCTATAAATCTGATGGCGCAAACAAAACATGCGGCCCGCGAGCGAATGAGCGAGGAAATCAGGATGAACGAACTTGTCGGAAACCGCGGCTTTAAATTAATGTCGCCTCACGCACCAAAAACATTTAAAAGCAAGCACATGAACTGTCAATAAATCATCCTTCATGGTCAACTGTAACAAAAATATATAACAGTAAATATAAAAAAAACAAACTATTATATACATATGTATATATAACCTAATTTTATTGTTTTTATTTAAATGTTTTTTAGTGTTATACATATAAAAAAAAGTAAAATATATTGGTGTGGAAGTTGTATATTTACGAGCATACTCAGTGGAAGAGAAAGATTTGCATGTTTACTATTATTATAGCACTCTTTGCTGTCTGTGTGTGTGTGTGTTTTAAAAGTTTTAAAAAGCAACACAGATTTGTATCTGTTATATTACAAGTCATAAAAATATATAAAATTTTAAGTACAGTGTTGAAATTAAATTTTTTTAAGGATGTCCACACCTTTATGTAAGCACATAAAGAAAAATATCAGATTTTGATAGGTTTAGGATAATATAAATATTTCTTGTATGCTCTCTTATATCCTGTTTGTGTTCCGGGTATAAAGTACATGTAAATTTTTATATTATAAATTGTATATATTTTATATAAAATTTAAATTACTAGAATTTGAAATTTTTGAATATGTTTATATTGAATTAACTTAAGCGTTTTTTTCCGCCCAATAAGACAACTTCATATTATAATTAGGACACGCCATTAGCAAGGGTCATTATCACTGGCAAGGGTCATTATTAGTTTTATGTTAATTTTGGCCTGGTATAGTGCTTACCATGAAACATTAAAGGTTTTAAATGAGAAAAATTATGCAATTTTATGTAATGATGCATGAACTATGAAATTATAACAAAGGACTAATTAAAATTTATTTAAAAAAAGGATTGCCTTTCAAATTATTCATGCAGTTTTCTTTAAGCTAAAAAGTAAGAGGAATGGTAAACCATCCTATACAAGATGACCTATTTTTTTAATACATAAAGTTGTTCTGAATAAATAAAATATCATATCAATAAAGGATCTTATATATATTTAGATTTATTATAACTCATTCCTATAACTCATATAACTATATAATATAAAATATTATAATAATGTATTATTGTATATTATATAATAATACATAAAAGTATATCAATATAAAATTTCTGTAATATACTGTATTATTTTTTTTATGTATTTTTGTATAAAGAAAAGATGAAGTATATAACTAACTACATTTGTCCATCATCATTTCACGATGTAATAGAAGAAAATCTGGCTCAGTCATGCTGACTCAATTACGATTTTTATCGTATAGCATCAAAAACTTGAGCCAAAATAGATGGCACTTATTTCCCTTGGGATATCAACTACTAGTGGTAGTGGTGGTGGTGGCTACTCTTTTCTTTCTTTTTACTCATCTTTCAAGAATATGGGTAGCAAGCTACCGCTTTACTATATAACTAAAGTCAATTCTTTGGTGGCTGTGCTGGTTACATGTATACTATAATGGTTCCTATTGATCAGCCCTTTAGGGCGAAACCTTAATGTCCTCCGATAACACATACATATAGGCTTCATATAATAGTAAGTAAAAAAAAGTAAAGAAAAGAATTTTTTTTAGTATGTAGTGAGGGGTAAAGAAAACGTTAAGGATTAGAAAAAGCAACGCGAATAATAGTGTCTAAAAAGATAAGCGGCTTGGTGAAACATACCACGATAAAAACAACATAAAAAAAAAGGATTGAGGCCTCATTATCTTATACGAAGGAAGTAAAAAAAAGGAGTATATAAGCTTTTCTTAAAAAGATAATATTATAAAATATGAAAGTTGTTAACTCTTTTTTTTTTTTTTTGAAAATAATGTCTTGTAATTATACTTTTTCTTATTCTTCAAGATAAAAATTCTTTTTTTAAATTTCTACACTTTTATACTATTATTATAATCTTATTTTATTATAATAAAGTTACTTTTATAAAAAAAGAAAAATATCATATATGTATTAAAAAGGAAATAGTTTTTTTTTTCTTCTTTCTTGAATCAAATCAGGGTTATAAATGTAAACATTAACCTATAATCTTTTATAGAAGTTATATCAGTTTATAGAAGCAACCAATGGTGTAATTGTGTATTCATTTTTTTTCTTCAATGTTATCGGTAAAAACTTTTGACTTGGTTTTTTTAGTTAACGTGAGTCGGAAATAAGACTTGCATCCGTTTTGTCATATAAGAAAACATGAATACAAGCACATCACTATTCAACACATAAATATTCTTCATAAATATCACAATAATGCGTTTAAAAAAAATATTATTATGTGAGTATATTTTTTTTTAAAAACATATTTAGAGAATATTATTTATTTATTTCATTTATTTTTGTTATAATAATACAATAATAATTTGTAAAAACATAGCACTGGAAGGTTTTATTTTAAAAAGGTTTTTTTGTTATATGTTTTTGTTATAATGTGTATATGGTATTAAACAAAAAAACAAACATATAACATTGTACAATATTATAGCAATTAATAATAATATACATTTTGTGTATTGTATAATATAAAATATTCAAAAAAATAAATACGTGTATAATACGATTAGTAATTAAAATAAGCAATGAAAAATTAGTCTCATGAGTACAAAAATGTCATTTTTTTTTATTCAGTATAATCTGACAAGCTGTTTGTTCATTTTTCAGGGGGGGTAATTAGTTCTCCCGTGAGTTTGAGAGAGAGTGAGTGAGAGTGAGAGAGAGAGAGAGAGAGAGAGAGAGAGAGAGAGAAAGAGAGAGGTTTTGAAATATAGATGCAAAATCCCGGCTAGCCAATCAGAAGTTTGGGATCAGCTGCTGAATTGGCTGGACACCTGCCTACGTCATAATAATGTACCCCAGTGACTGAATGCAATTTGTAACTATACTAACTACGATACATTATGCCAGATGACCATACATTTATGATGATTTATTTCTGACTGACAGCAGGTGGTGTGTGTAATATTATATATTATAGAGAATATTATAAAGAATTGTCATGTATCAAGTATGATTTCTAATTAGACTTACTTCTCACTTTATGCTAGAATTAAAATAGAAGATTTTTAATATTTATAATCTGAGTATGATTTTTTACATCGTGCACGTAATATTTACAAACTTAACAGCACTGTGAAATGATGCACCTTTTTTTAAGCATGAGTATAGCAATCAAAACTGGAACGTAAATTTTGAAAACTGAAAAAAAGCATCCAATTAAAAATTAATAAATAGTCAAATTAAATAATCATAATTTCTAAAAATAAATTATGAAAGGGTGAAGTTGCTCTTCAACTTTGACAACTACAAGAATTTAAAACTATAATTTCATTTAAAATAGAAGTATGTTTTTATTTTTCTAATTTTTTTATTATTTGCAGTTTCGTTTGTAAAAATATAAAATTAGAATTTATTTTACAAAGTTATTTTACAAAAGAGCTCACGTCTATTTTAATCAACCCTCTTCTCTCAATTATCACGTTGGTAATAAAATTCAATTATAAAATAAACGTTTGATAAAACAATTTACTTATAAAATATAATGTAATTAAGAACAAAATGCGTATTCTCATAATATTATTGGAGTACACATACATAGATACAAAAAAAGGACAATATTTTCATTTTAAACGTAGTAAGTAAAATGAAAGATAATTTTTTTTACAAACATTTGTTTAATAATAAAAAAAATATATAACTAAAAAAAATACTTGTCTACTTTGTCAAGCTACAAATTTTACTTGCCAAGAGAGAAGTAAAAAACCAACAAATGGGATTAATTTTTGCGCGTTACACTCACGTATATACGTATTTACTTTTGTGTGGTGTCTAAAACGTCCCTGTAGAGGAGATATACGTATGGTATGTATATGAATGTGTATGTATGTATATGTATGTATATGGTGTATGCATGCCCGCACCTGGGCAGTGAGAGATAAAGAGAGATAGCCGCGGCTCCAGGTCATTTGAGCCGAAACATAAATATTAGCCAGCTCAGTAGCCAAGCAACACAAGCAAAAATTCCTCTCCAGCTAAGCTTGAAAAAATATTACTTTGGCTTACGTTTTTTTTTAACCATATATATATACATACATACCCCCTCTAACACTCATACTAACCCCTTTTACCCCCTCTTCATCTCTCTCTCTCTCTCTCTCTCTCTCTCTCTCTCTCTCTCTCTCTCTCTCTCTCTCTCTCTCTCTCTCTCTCTCTCTCTCTCTCTCTCTCTTACACACACGTGCAATACGTGAGGCAAATTTAATTTTTTTATCATGAATCGAGTAAAAATATAATAAAAAATATATATACGAGTGTCTAGTGACATGACGGTTTAATTAAAAAACACAGAGCATGACTAAGAGAAAAATTAATTTCTTGTCGCTTTTTTTTCCAGAATGATATAGAGCAAAGCGACGCTTTCTAACTCGTATACAATATATATATATATATATATATATATATATATATATATATATATATATATATATATATATATATATATATATATATATATATATATATAAAATAATAACTACAGCTTCAGATATACGTTGATAAATTCTTTGTATTGTAGTATACGTTGTTGTTTTGAAACATATATACACATATCTATACAGGAACATAAAGTATGAATACGCGTATATATAGATAAGTTAGCTCTAATCCTGTATATTTCAAAGTGGTTAAAAAATAACAGATAGGCTTAGTTTTTTTTTAATATAAATGTATACAAAAAGTGTTTTTTTACGCTTGGTTGTTTTTAAAAGATATATAACGTATTCGTTAAAAAATAAAAAATAAAAATATATTTCTTTTTTTTTTAGGGATGTAAAAGACAATGAAATAATATAATATTTTATAAAATTGAAAAAAGAAAAAAAAATGCTAGTGTAAGAGTAAATGCTGAAGTAACAAATAATATTTTATTATTTATGGCAAAATATTTTTATATTAAAAAGATAAAAAAAAATTGAATAAAAAAATTTAAATTAATTTTTTAACTGATAATATTAGAGTTATGTAAAAAGCTGCATTTCTGACAAATCTGAGTATTGTAAAATTCTCTAGTTGAAAGTGATGGTACCATAAGTGATGAATTAACATAAAATAAACATATGTTTATTCTATGTTCATTCATTTTACACCAAAGTGTTCATTGATTGTTTGTGTATAAATATTATTTGAACCTTTATCAAATTAGGTTGAAATTATTATTTATAATTATGTTATTCGTGTTGTAATTTTTGGAAGATCAGTCTAAAGTTATGATGTTTTGTACGTACAACCTAAAAATCCTCTCAAAAGCATACAGTGCGTCCTGTGTAAGTTAATTAATAAAAATAATAAGTACAATTAGTGTGATATATAGTTTTTTTATGATCCAAATCATTGCAAAAATTCTAAAAAATATACATTATAGAAAAAAGTACCAAATATTTGCAAGTTTCATTTTCATACGGCCTGTGCTGTTGTTAATTGTTATATATGTAAAATATATTTTAAACTTATTCACTACAACATTACTGTTATATGACCGATTAAGATTGTCTAAATCGTAATCTGCTTCATACCTAGAAAGTTAGCTAGAAAAAAAAAGACATTCATAATATTTACTAAAAATAAATAAATAAATAAACTTTCAATAGAATGAAATGGCTGAAGAAAATAACAACCCTATTTCTTGTCCAGTATGAGTACTTTATGCGTATTTTGCAATTTATATAAGAATTATAGCTTATGATTTGATATTTTTCATAGTAAAATTCAAACTTTTTTCTTTATATTATTAGTAAGTAATTAAATAGAAAGGTTACAAGTTGAGAACAACATAATGCTAACATTATATCTTTATTATATAAACTTAAATGAATTTTTTTTATAGTTTTGCTATAGTAAATTAAGAAGAAAAAAGTTCTGGTGTATTAAATCACCTGAAAATTCAATAGAAATATATAGAGGATGAAAAAAAAAAAAAATGGAGAGAGAAAAAATGAAAATATTATCGTTGAGATAGTTTGATGAAGTACTTACTTTTATTCTAGAGCCATTAAACAAAGAAACGACGTTTGAAAAACTTTTATTGATGTATGGAGAAGCAGTAGCCTTTAGGCATACTTCTATGTATGTAATGTATAATGTAGAAAAGAACTAAAGCACAATTTTTTTATCACACTCACATTTGGCAAACTTCACAATTTGACGCTTATATATATATATATATATATATATATATACACTATCATATAATAAACTTTTTTTTTACCCAGTTATGCCATTTATACTTTAGTATTGTCATTTATATAAAACAGGCAAGAGAGAAAGAGTACATTAAGATATTAGAGAAAAATACATCAACCACCACCCCTCACACACAAAAGTATGTGTATAAAAGCAAGCGAAAACGTTAAACGAATTATCTCTTTTCACGTCATATGATATAACAATGACTGACAGACAGTTCGAAACATTACATTTTTTTTTTAATATCAATGTGTATATCTGTCAATACTATATTGATCTCATTATTTCATTACGATGAAAAAAAATATATAACAACATTACAACCATCAAATGTGTATACTTTAATAGTCATAGAAACATATTCAAAAAATAAATACATATGACATATGTTATAAGTGTCATGATAAAGATATGTATATAAAAAATTGATATAATAACACTTAAACATAATATACTTGTTTATTAAAGTCTATATTATGATGATAAGTATTATTAAATATTTAATATATTTTTTTTATTTTCTTTGAACATTTTTATAATAAATGATAAGTGTAAGTGTTAGACTATTATATAAGTATCTTGTGGTATCTTCAAAGAAAAAAAGTTTGCGTTGATAAAAATATACTATTTCAAATATACCGCATCAACTTGAAATTCAAGTATATTATGTGTATTTTTTATGTGTGTTTGTATGTATAATATTATATAATATGACGAGTTATACTGATAACACCATCAATAAGAATTATTAATTTTTATACTTTTTTATATCTCTATATATGATATAAAAAATACAAATATAAAAAACACTTTATCAAACATATTATATATATATATATATATATATATATATATATATATATATATATATATATATATATATATATATATATATATATACACTCTTTTCAATTTATTACTTTAATATCCGGTATTAAAACATGGTATTAATATTTTTTAATAATAATAATACTAGTACGTATATCATATATTTTAGTATATATAATAATAACAGTAACAATATTCTCTATGGGATTTAATACTTTTTTTTTCTTTCTCTCTTATGACTTTTGATGAGTTGCTAAAAAATTTAAAATAATTCCAACAATGCCGCGCTCTGTTTTTTTTTTTTTTTTTTTTATGATGATGCTGATGACAAACAGGATTCCTCTCATTACGCGAGCAGACACGAAGATCACAGGGGTTCTCTCTCTCTCTCTCTCTCTCTCTCTCTCTCTCTCTCTCTCTCTCTCTCTCTCTCTCTCTCTCTCTCTCTCTCTCTCTCTCGTTATCTCTGTTTTTAATAAGACAAGCAAAGTCCTGTGGGGAGGCCAGATTGGGCTTATTATTACTCCAAATGAGGCTCACACCATCCAGAAAAAGATATATATACGTTGACTATAACGCGTTGAGTTGAGCGGTGTATCGTTGTGTTTGAAATAAATTATCGCTCTGTGTAATGGTTTCTAGTTCATCCCAAAGCCTATAATGTCCTCTCTCTCTCTCTCTCTCTCTCTCTCTCTCTTTCTCTCACAAGCTTTGTCATTAAAAAAATGAGGGGAACTTTAAAATAATAATAATGTATATTCTAACCCTTTACAAAAATAATAATCAACATCATGAATGAATTTTCTATCAAAAATAATAAAGACAAAAAGAAATGCTTAACATATATATTTATATATATATTTTAATAATTTGAAATGCAGAATTTTTAAGCTATTTATTATCAAGAATAAATATTTGAATTTCTTATTATAGTATACTGCTGTGTACTCATTAATTCAACTTCAAAGATATGTTTTATAATTTAAAGTTTCTCTTATATCATAGTTTTCTTGAAATTTTTTAACCTTCAAAAAACTGAATTATTTCTCTTTGAACTTGTTGTAAATTTTTAAAATCTTATGCATAACACCTTTTGATACTTCATATTATTATTATTATTTTAATTTATCAAAAAATGTTATAATTTTTAACAAAATTTAGTTTACATTTCTGTACATGCAGAGAAGATACGTGTCATATTTCAGTTAAATTAATATCTATCAAACATAATATGTTAATACATAGTAACATATATTTTGTTTAAATTTATGATTATTATTATTAGATAAATTGTTATATTTCATATTATTTCTCTCTCTCTCTCTCTCTCTCTAAATCTTTACAAACTTAGTCAACCCAAGTGAAAAAATAAAATGAAAAAATGCCTGCTTAATTTTTTCCGTAACAATATGCACTACATACGTCAATATTTAACTAGCATTTATATTAATTTATTTTATCAACTATATCTTGATTAGTGAAGTGTTAAAAAAAATACTATCAACTCAGATTACATTGATTAACTCTCTATCTCTCTCTCTCTCTCTTTCGCTCTCTTAACAGTCTTTGGATTTAGCCGCCTACTTGAATTTCTCATTTAATAGTCTATAGGAAATAATATACTCTTTAGAATTTATCGTAGTTCAATCTTAAAGTACGTATAATGTACTAAAAAAAAACTTAACTACTATCGCTCATTACACTTGTAACAATACTGTATAAGAGTTTACTTTGCTTTTAATGAGGGTTGTAGATAAGATATTATAAATTCTATTTGAAAGAAAGACCGATATTAAAATATGGTTTATAAAGATGAATGATTCATGTTGTTAATACTTCAAGATTTGACCTATAAAACTACATATTTTTAAAATAAAAAAATAAGTAAAAGAGTGATGTGTATAATTTTGATTGCTAGAGAACATTCTGTTGAATATTTTCACCATAAATGACAAAACATTTAGTTATTATTTTTTTATCCTGCTTTTTTCCCCTATAATTACTACGTGTTTTTGAACAGAGTAAAACTGGTGAACGTGTGTATGCTGATAACCAAGTGAGATAGCACAATGAAAAATGTATGTTCCTTTTATTGTGTAAATGAAAAAGCGTGTTTGTTTGAGGAGCGTGGAGGAAAGGGGAGTGGGTAGGGAGGTATGGGTTGGGAGAGGGTTGATTACTGCTAAATCAATGGCCTCGCCATTTAAAAGCTTTTGCTGTGTTGTAGTACAGTGGTTAGCTGAAAAATTAGAGCTATATAAATGTATATGTATGTATATAAATATATAGCTCTTATATATATATGTATATATATTATAGTAAATTTGGTACTGTGTCATTTTATTTTAACCACTAATGGATCCTTTAATTATAACATTACAATGTCATTAGTTAATTAATAAAGGAAAGGATATTCATGTTTTTACATTAAAAAGCTATATTAAAAAAAAAAATAAAAAAAAATGAGCTCATACATTAAAAAAATCTAAGCTTAATTATTAATGAATATATTTTTAATCTTCTTGATAATTTGATAGAAAATAAAACATTAAAAAAACAAAATATTTGATTTAATTTTGTGCTGTATTATTTTATGTTTTTCATATAATGAAAGATAAACACAATTAAAATTATTTCTACCAAAAAAAGATAAATATTGTTATGAAAATCAATGTAAAATTTACCTCTTTTTTGTATTGAAATATGTTTAAAAATGCTACATGTTTTTTTTTCTGCTAATAATTTATTATACCTGTAATGATATACATCATATTAATTTTTTTTAACCATTCATCTACATTGTTAAAGTTTTGTGTACTTTTTATACAAAATATTTTTTAAAACGTTGACACGAGCTAGCGCAAAGCAAATTAGTTGGCAGGGTGGAGGGGTCGTGTGTGATGCATATCACCCCAAGTGTCAGCGCCAGAAATGGCCAGCCTGAATTTTTGTGACAACCACTGCTCCGGGCAGATACCAGATTAAATATTGAAATTATACAAAACGTGGACGATTCGTTTAATTTATTTTATTTAAAAAAAAAAAGTTTTATTTTTTATAAGTATAATTTAATACATATAATTTTTATGTATAATATTATATGATTTAAATCTATAAAAGAGAAGTCTAAACACGAATGACGTAATATGTTTACAGTGGAAGCCACGATGACGATGGATATAAAAGCAGAGCCGCAGACCAAGGGTTCACCACCACAGGAATGTGCGGGCTGCGGGAAACGTATCACAGACAGGTGAGTGTCACGTCACGACGCCACGTTGACCTCACAGTCACGTATGCTAACTGACTTTTGGTGTGCGCACGCAGGTTCTTACTGAAGGCCCTCGACATGTTCTGGCACGAGGATTGCCTCAAGTGTGGCTGTTGTGATTGTCGACTGGGAGAAGTGGGTTCCACGTTGTACACCAAGGCCAACCTTATCTTGTGTCGACGTGATTACCTCAGGTATAAGCTCCGCTCTCATTGTTCTTCGAACATTCTTACTGACGTGACTATTTACTTGCGCAGATTGTTTGGGAACACGGGCTACTGCGCAGCGTGTGCTAAGGTCATCCCGGCCTTTGAGATGGTAATGCGAGCCAGGTCCAATGTCTACCACCTTGAGTGTTTCGCGTGTCAACAATGTAATCACAGGTCAGTTATACCATATTTTAGCCCCTGTAAGTTATACCATGTGGGACTGCAATACATTGATACCCAACTGGTTGCATACTTTCTAATCTTGCAGGCGCACTTCTTTCGTCATCAGTAATCCGAGTGAACCTAATACTATAATTTCGTTTGTGATGTTTTTTTAATGTTATTATTATTATTGAAAAAAAAAGTACTCATTTTAATTATATTCAGTAAAGTAATCCCAAAAATAAATTTAATTAACTTTTAATAAATTACTGATGTTATCTTTTTCATACAGATCAATCGTGATTACATTTTCATTTTTATTTAATTTTTTTAATGTCAAAAGCAAAAGCTTAATATATAATTGATTATAAATTATGATAAAAATAATGAGTTTTATATATATATATATTTATATATATTAAATTAAAAATAAATTTAAAAAAGTCAAAGGACAGGAAAATAAAAAGGACGACTGTAGTTTAGTACCTTATACTGGCCTAGCGCCATCTTTGTATGTATAAACATAAATTTTAAGTAGAGATTCTTATATATATATATATATATATATATATATATATATATATATATATATATATATATATATATATATATATATATATATATATATATACGTAAAAAGATTCTATACGCATCTTCACACAGGTGTGGCTAAGCACAGATTGAAATTTATAGTCGGTGATTATTGCGTTGTGAATGGTCGTAGAGGGATGTACGAGTAGAAGTAGGAGGGAAACACAAGCGAGCAGTGATAACGACTCAAACACATGGTGGTATTAACTCTGACAAGCACGATTGTAAAATCTCGCCTACTACATCTGATCTATGTCGAATGCAAACAGGACATGACTTTTATGTAATATATTTTATTAAAACACAAAAATCTATATAATAAATTATTTTTAAATCTAACTCACATACCATTATTATATATATCAAAAAAATATATGTATATATATTAAAATCCTCATTTTAGAAATTCATTTAATGAAAAAAAGTATTCAGATCAATTATAATATATGACATATAATCAATGCTAAATGTAAAATTTATTATTCTTGTTCTTTTATATAGAATTTTATGTGAGATTTTAAGGCTAACTGTATTTTAGTAGTACAATTAATTTAAAATTAATGATTAGCTTTTATGTGTACAGTAAAATTTGATTTTCTTAGTGTAATTTTCACTTATCAATCTTTTTTTAAAGGTGTCAAAATAAAAATAAATACATCAAAAATGAAAACTACATAATATATTGTTTAAAAGAATATCTGCCTTCTGGCAGGAAACTTCTAGCTTTTGAATGCAATCTGCGATGCATTTAATAATCATCATCAAAAATATATCTTTCGTTCTCTCTCTCTCTCTCTCTCTCTCTCTCTCTCTCTACTTTCAAGATAAAAAGATTGCAAAAATTAGATGTAAATTTTAACAAGTATTCTGTAAAAACCGTATAACGATCCTAATGGTTTTATGAATTCTAAATTTGCGAATAGAGCTTTGGATATTATATATTTTTTATAAAGCAGCTGTGATTGTATTCCACGTGCTTGGAGTGTTAAGATCTTTAGACCCAGCTGCATTGAGAGAGAGAGAGAGAGAGAGAGAGAGAGTGGCTGGAATATGCCGCCGCGTACTCCATCAATATTTATCCTCTTCTTTTTTAAAAATCTCTTGGGAAGTGATCCACACGAGAGCGAAACAAAGGCAAAAACTAAGTTAAGCATTCATAACTCTCTTTAGAAGAACGTAAACCATCACGTTCGCGTGCCACATACTTCATTTAACATTAATGTTATTTTAACATACAGAAACAACTTGAAGCAAACGTTTTTCTTTTCTCTTTCTCTTTTATACATACTGTATTACTATCTCTCAAAAATATTATTTGAGAAATAGCTTTCTGTTCATGTGAATATTTTAAACTGACATCAGAATGGATATAAAATAATAAGAATATATTATAGTGAAAAGAAATAAGAGAAATATAAAAAAAAGTATAAAATAAAGTTTCCATAACACTGAGAATTAAATGAGAAGAATAAAATGTTCTTTCTGAGCTTGCATACCATTAAACAAGCATAATTTTTGTATTTTTTTTTTCAGAATAATATAACTTTTATCTTGAGTTTTGCCTTGCTATATTTATTAAAGTACATTTTTATGTATATTTAATTTTTAAAAGCTTATTATATGCAATCATAATATTCTTAACCAAAAGAATGGAGATGCCAATACCATAAATTACCGGCTATTTTTTCAAATTTTAAATTGAATTTAATCATTATTTCTAACTTTTATATATTTTATCGCATCAGAATAACACATATTATATTAATAAATTAATACGCTAAATATTTCAGCAGTATTTGCAAAATCGTTTTAATATTTAAAAAAACAAACAATGATGCTACGGCTCAGAAAATTATATATATATATATATATATATATATATATATATATATATATATATATATATATATATATATATATATATATATATATATATATATATTATTTGGAAGGGGGGGTAATGACATTGTTTGTAAGATGCTTGTTAAAATATTAATCAATAAGCAAATGATGAGTGGAATACAATTCCCTAAAATGCACTTGGTTAATCTGTAATATTAACGCATTAAAATGAAATATTAAACGTTTGCAAAAATTTATTACAATACTCTTAAATATGTGTTAAACAATTGACAGTATAAAAATTTAAGTTGATGACTAGACGGGATTTAGTTTCAATTAAGTTTCAAAGTTGTCAACATACAACGTTCTTCTTCCATTTCAAACAAATGCTGCTAAAATAGCGCTTTGAACAGTAATCAATTAAAGTGCCTCTATTCAGTCAAATAAATAACTAAATTAATTAATTTGGAAGTTTTTTTTTTAAAAATACTCACAGCTCATCAGTTTATTAAAATAATTTTAATATTTTACGGTATTATTACTTTTTTTTAAAAATAAATAACACGAAATACTGCTTAAAAATCACTAGTGAAAATAGCTTTAGTTTATTTGTTATTAAAAAAGCAGTATAAACCTTAATTCAATGTCTTTTATTATTTTGATGATTACAACTTTTTGTTTTATTAAAATACAGTAAAACCTTTATTTATATTATAAACACGCAATTTATATTATAAAAGTTTTCATCGTACCTTTTAATATAAGATATAAAATTACTTAATAACTAATTTACTAAATCAATATAACATAATCCAAGTAGAAAATTTATGTTATTATATGAAAGTTAAAATCAGTTTGTTAAAGAAAATTAAGTAAATTAAATCGATCGTTCATTTTTCAAACAAAACTTTATTATACTTAAAAGATAACAAAAAACTTTTTTTTTTTATTATTATTATTTTGAAAAGTTTATGAAGAAGAAAATCTGATAAAGTCCCTTGATACTTTTCAAGTAAAATTAATGCAGTAATTTCATGTAAGTGTAATTTAGTTCAAACTATAGTATAATCATTTTATTAACTACATATAATATGAATAATTAATACATGGAACAAGATATTATAAAATAATAGAGGTATAATATTTACTATTTAAAACATAGCATAATATTATTATTAAATTGTATAAAGGGGTTTCCTAGAAAATTACAAAGAAGAAGAAAATTAGTTTATTATGAAGTTTTCTGTGGTAAGGTATATATCACCTTAGCAAAATTAAATGATGAAATATTTAGTTTTAGGAGAATATTATTATGTAATATCATACCTATATATTCATACCTTTACCTATGTGTGTATTATAATTATCCCATGTGGCCTGCACTTATAATGCTTCTCGTGGGAAGTGAAGGAGAGAGAGAGAGAGAGAGAGAGAGAGAGAGAGAGAGAGAGAGAGAGAGAGAGAAAATAACTGGCCACCACAAGCTTGGCAAAGCAAAAGCTTAATAGCTCAAGATTATCAAGCTATGTGATTAATGAAGGAGTTACCCTAATCCCTATGCAATTAAAGTTAACTTAAGCTCTAATATATCATTCAGGATAATACGCCCCTAACTGAAGCTAATTCTTATGTCATTACTGAAACACCAGAGCGCCGTAGAAAAGCTCTTTAGAGTTTACTTTATACTTTTAGGATATTATAGTATAACGTATTATATATTGTATAGTAGTGTTCTTGTATATATGGTGGCAACGTAAATTTACAATACCAACTTGCTGGATATATATATATATATATATATATATGTATATATATATATATGGTATAATGTGAATGTAAGGGCTATTGTTATACATTAGAAATTTGTATAATATTTCCTACTGGGACTGCGGCAACTTCGATCTCATTTTATACTACATCTGGGAATCTTATAATATTATTATATAACACAAAATCTTATATATTATAATAGTTAAGTTTATATAAAGTTTATTTTCTTAAACATTTTGAATTATATACTTTATACTTTAAGATATAGTTTTAACTTATTATATTATATAATTATATATTACTGTTATAATATAATAGTGTAAATTTATATTAATGTTGAAAATTATCTCACTTTCTCTCTACAAATTTTATAAAGAGAGAGAGAGAGAGAGAGAGAAAGAGAAAGAGAAAACAAAATCCACATTATAATTTTTTTATTATTTTATTTTATTATAATAAGCTTAGTAATTTCATTATTGTCAACTTGATTCTTTAGTTATGTAAATTGTGTATGTGACAGCATTCAAACATCATAACAACAAAGGATTTTTTATTCACTAGAGAGAGAGAGAGAGTATTTTTTTAAATTAAACAAATAACAAAAAAAAATTATATCAAAAATGAGGCAATTAATTGCCTTGTTTGATATCAAAGTTTATGCCTGTAGGGATTGAAAATAATTGCTGGTGTATTGTGCAGTTTATAAATTATGAAAAGAGTATAAATGACAGTAAGGGAGGAAGAGGAGGTGGAGGAAGTGAGTATATATATATATATATATATATATATATATATATATATATATATATATATATATATAGGGATGAGGGAGGAAAGTTTTTGGGAGAGTAAAATTAGTACTTGAAACTTGAATGAAGTCTTAACCTAGATGCCAATCACAAGTAATCAAATATTTATAACATACACGTTTCAACTTGAAAATGTCTTGAATTATTTCACCTATACTTCACAAATTGAATTCTCTCTTCTTCCCTTACTATCTTATAATTCATTCATGAATTTGTACTTTACTTTCACAAATGATGTTATAAATATATGAGATATATATATAATTAATAATATGAGCACTATATAAAATTACAAAAATTTAGACACATATCTTTTGGCTACACATAACCATATATATTCCATAATACATAAATATTGAAATAAATTTAAATTATAGTTGCTGTGTGTTTTTTCTCTACATTTTTATATACTTTAAAACTTCATAGCAATTATTTTATATATTTTTTTATTATATCAATGAAGAAATTCTTTATTAACTTTATAATGCTAAAACAGTTGACAATAAAATAATGAAATAACATGACCCCGAAAGTAAAATACAGAGAAATAAAAATTGCACAATAAAACAATCTTATTCCAACATTAAATAATATTAATCATGAAAAAATATAATAGCTTTTTAGATTTCTTTTTTTCATTACAATACAAAAAAATTCCATGAATAACTTAAATTTTTATTGCCACAAAATTGAGGTACATTTTTTTTTCAGTCGTCCTCGTGTTGGATATATTTAAAACGTTTATGTTTCTTTTTCTCTGCATTATTCTTTTCTTTCTCATTTTTTTCCCTCTTATTCATTTTTTTATTTTTGTACGCAAATGTTAGAAACTAGCTTGGATATGCAGTTTATAGAACGCAACAGAGATATAATAAAACAAGAACCAATTTATTTTAATATACAAAACAAAATTTACATTCTTTTGAATAAAACCTTTTTACAATCTTTGTAAGTCATTTTTATAATGTAATTTCTGAATACAAAAACTCATTCTGTACTCTCTCTATTTTTTAAGGTTATCTTTTTTTACTTTTCTTTCTCTTATTTTTTTATTTGTCTTTATCTCCATAAAACGATTAGCCTAGTTGAGTAAAATTACGCCAGATTTTACGTTCAATCTCTTTTTATGAGATTTGCAAAGAGAAGTAAGCAAGTAAAAGCAAAAGCAACTTAACTTTGTGCCGCCTTTAGATATGGATGTAGAGTAGAGGGGTGGAAAAAAATAAGGGTAAAGAATAAGAGAGTCAGCCTGCGTGTATATACGTTAACGTAATGTGTTATGATCGGTAGTAATACTTACTCGTGTATGCCGATCACAACCTCCCTCTCTCTCTCTCTCTTTCTTTTTGTATACGCACACAAATGTTCGAAATACATGCCATTACATTCATCGTTTCATATATATTCTATATATAAACTGTATTATATAGTCTATATACTATAATAACTACTTAAAAGATCACCATAATATATACCCAGATCATAATAATATTAAATTTAATGTTCTATAACTGTCGTTTTGTGTATAATAATAAAGAATCATAAATTTTGTTGACTATCTCTCTCTCTCTCTTTCTCTCTCTCTCTCAATATAATAAAACTTTAATATTTTATTTTTAAAATAAAATTCAATTATACTACTATATAATTTGTGTATATTTATTTAATATAAATAATAAACTTAATGAATATAAATTAAATAGTTAATCAAATAAAAAAAGAGATATCATAGTTATAAAATATTTATTACACACCCTCTCTCCTTTTTGCTCTCTCTCTCTCTCTCTCTCTCTCTCTCTCTCTCTCTCTCTCTCTCTCTCTCTCTCTCTCTATCAGTGACAAGTTGAATTAAGGGATGTCTCAAAGTTTGTAAGAACATTCACTCTTGTATAAAGTTTGACATTATCTGGTTGGTTTAATGTTATCAGTGTACCTGACACAACTTTATTCGCTTTACTTGAGTGCTGTAGCTAGCCTATACGTATATAGTAGTTGTCTCATGGCTTATCAAGTTGGCACAAGGCGCCACTTCATTTCTCTCCGGTATAACTTATGTAATATAAAGAACACGCCTACTTTTCTCTTTATAATACTTTTTACCGGTAAACACAAAATTTATGACACTAAAAACTTTTTAGTCCTTTTACTATTGATTTAGAAGCAATTTATAGAAAGTTCGTTTATATATATATATATATATATATATATATATATATATATATATATATATATATATATATATATATATATATATATATATATATATATATATATATATATATATATATATATATATATATATATATATATATATATATATATACGAAAGATTGTACAATTAAGTATATAAGTTTAACAAAGTTGAAACACTACATTACCTTATTATAATTGTATAGAATTAAAATTTATATAAAGATATACTTATTTAATTTTATTTTAAACTGTATCAAAAATCTAGAATATTAAAAGTTATCCAAACAATTATTACTGTTTTAACAATGTACGCATCTTTAATCACTTTTATCGTATTACACATATATTCAATGAACTTGACCTAGCACTAAATTTAATGAAAAATCTGTCCCTTTTAATAAATGATAAATATGATATTTTTTTAAAAGTGAAATATTATGCAAATTTTATAAAAGTAACTAAAATGAGCAATAAATAAAAATTATTGCTGTACATTTTTAAAAATAATAATAATAAAAAAGTTAATAATATAATATAGTCGATACATTTTATAAATATAATTATTTTTTATTGAATTTCAGTAAATTTAGATGAGTGTAAATTATTATTAATTAAAAGCTCTAAATATCAATTTTAAAATCTCAAAGCAGTATTAATACAAAATTTAATTAATTTTAACCAATTGTATAAATAATATTTATTAATATTATTGAAAAATAAATTAACAAATTAAAAAAAAGTTCATATATATATATATATATATACATATATATATATATACACACAACATATATACATTTATATATAGATATACAGATAGATGACATGGTATATGTATAACTGGTTTAAAATACTTTAATCAATTTTATTACACCATTGTAATTATTATAATACATGCACGGTTTAATGAATAATACAATTCTTTACATGATAAAAAAATATATATATTTATATACATATACTAATACTATCCCTCTCTCTCATTTCATACACCTTTTATACCAATGCCTGCCTACTGCCTATATACAGTACTGTCGATCATTATCCATGACCATGTAAAATGATTACCAATATTCAATATAATGACACCAACTCTTTAATAAACAAACTCTTTAGGGAGTCAAAAAGCAAACGGTTATAATATATAATAGTAAAGGCCAGAAAAGCAAGCAAAATGTATATATATATACACACACACACATTCAGTATTAAATATATATATATAGAGAGAGAGATATAAATGTATGTATAATATATTATTGTTTATATAAATGTATTTTCATAAAACGACAGTGATGATAATGATGATAAAAACCTTTCCATCATTTAAATTGATCATCTCATTTATCGTTTATTCAAATAATAATAATGGAGTTATGTTTATTTGTTATGAGGGTACTGTACTGTATAGTCCAAAGCTAATAATGAAAACACACACCACACACACTAACAGTATTATGTATTATAGTACCAGTAGTTATAGACTAATGCAAACAGTAGTATAACAAAGTAGACAACAGTATAATATATATTATATATATATATATATATATATATATATATATATATATATATATATATATACACACACACATATATCATATAGCAGAGCATCATCAGTAGGACAAAATGAATGAGCATTCATCAGTCATAATAAAACAGTTGACTAGCAATGTACAGGCACGTAAAAATTACCACAGTCATAAAACATTGTCCCTGTGAATATAGTGAATAATTAAAAAATACTGCTCTGCTTTATTTATTGGGCTTGTTGTTTTTTCCTACAAATATACAATGCTTTTTTTTTAAATACATATATATGTATAAAAATATAAACTAAAAATACAAAAGTAAACAAAGCAACAAACAAAAACAAAGATAAAATTAACTAATTTTTAACACAAACTGTATACAAATCAAGTGAATATAAAAGCTATTATATATGATAATTTGCTATTTAATGTTGAAATTTAACTCTAAAGTGATAAAAAGTATAAAACTTTAAAACAACACTAAACTACCTTTTTTTAAAAAAATTAACGTAGTTTAAAAATGTTATAAAAACATAAAAGCCTTTTTGATGACACAAAAATCTGTGGGCTACTTTTTTTTTAATACATGCGCATTTTTGAAATTATTTTACGTAACCTTTATCTGAAATACATTTGGGTATATTAAATAAATAAACCATTGTAATTTGAAATTATATTAAAGAGTTATATCAAAATTATAAAATATGGATATTTTTTGAAAAATAAATATTTTGCGCTTTTTATACTTATCAAAACACAAACATATTTGGAAGTACTTTGTTGCGTTGCACGAATGTAAATACGTGACAATATTCTTTAATCTTACAGAATCAAAATTTTAAACCTTATTCAAATCTCAAGTATGATTATATGTAAAAAATACTTTATGCACTCAACGTAAAGATATTAATATGACTCGTGTGTCTTAAATTTGACTGCATTTTCAAGACGTTTTTGAATGTTAGATGTTCTTAAAAAATAACTGTATCATTTTCATTGTTTTTGACAGACAAAATTTAGTTCCATTTATTCATAATCTTCTCTTCACATTGTGACCTAAAAATGTTCTCTCTCTCTCTCTCTCTCTCTCTCTCTCTCTCTCTCTCTCTCTCTCTCTCTCTCTCTCTCTCTCTCTCTCTCTCTCTCTCTCTCTTCTTTATCCTACTTACTATCAACTAAAAACTTTATAGACTCTACTCGTACTGAATTTTAAATATATTTAAATGTGGTTTCATGTAAAATATACTTTAGAATCTACTCCTTACAGTATAATGTAACTAAAAGAAGTAAGTAGAAATTCTTTTAGAAATTCTTACAGAAAGCTATTTTTTAAATGCCACAACATATGACTTTTAGACATCAATAAAAGTGTGCAGCATAATTAACGTAATATATAAGTATATATATATATATATATATATATATATATATATATATATATATATATATATATATATAATATTTACTGCTTAACTGCACAATATTATACTTTTCATGATCATGATGACAAATATATTTTAAGTTTGTTACCGTACAATTTCATTTTTTGGTCTAATTCTACGGTGGTATGTATAGTAGTGGACTTGCTCTGTTGCTGAATAAAGATCTAATTTGAATTTAAACTCAGTTGTTGTTTTTCTGTATACAGTATCCACAAAACTAAGTATCAACAATGATCTGTTGCATTGGAGAAAGGAGTTGTACGGAGAGAGAAATGGTAGGCAGTCAAAATTGGAACCACTTAAAATTGAAAATGACCATCTTTCTGAACTTCCTTCCCCATTCTCATATACTGTCAAATTTTTATCTTTTAACCCAGTTTAGAGTCTTTATATTATAGCTTTGAAAAGATATGACAAAGGAAAATGGTTTTAGTATATATATTTGAGTTCTTAGCGTGTGGGTTTTACATAGACTAATATAAAGTTGCATATTACAAAATATAGTAAGTTTTAGCTTATTATTATCATATAGGAGTAAGAAACTGTCATAGTTATAAACTATAACATGATGGCTTTAGGCTGTTAGATTTGTGGTTTAATCGTGTAGTAGTGGTCATGGCATTCAGCTTTGATGGTTGCTTTGCAAACATGAAAGCTTCCGGCGGTAGTGACGTCACTTATCTATGTAGTAAATGCTCAAGGGTTTCAATATTCCAAAAGCTAAAACCACCTCTTTCTCCCACCCTTTCTCTTCATCCTTCTTGTTGCATTATTAGTAGCTTTGTATCTCTCTCTCTCTCTCTCTCTCTCTCTCTCTCTCTCTCTCTCTATTTCATGAGACAAGAAAGTTGTCAGTCTTATCTCTTTGACATTTACGTACAAATGCCATCAATTTTAACAAGAACAATAATTATATATTTATCATTTAAGATAAAGTAAAATAATCTAATGCTAGAGTTTCATTAAATGTTTATACTTTATTTAACACTTAAAACTGATATTATGTATTTATTTTTATTCCATTATTTATTACACTTTTTTATTTTACATCATTTTATTTGTTTTAAATGTTCCAAATTTCAAAAATAAAGATAATATGTAGCTTTTAAGTTTGCTTCGATGCTTGGATTAAGTGCCCAGCTGCTACGATAATTGGGTATTTTATTGTTTAAGATATTAGAGGGTTATTGGTTGCATTTGCTCTGATTTGAGAGGTGGAAAAAATAATAGAAGTACGACATTTAGCATTTACTTGTAAAAACAATGTCATATTTTTGACTATAAAAGGGAGAAAATAAAATATATATATATCTTGAGATTGCAATGTCAAAATCATGTCATAATAATATAAACAATTCAATTCAATTTTCAAATATATAAGACATTATCAAAATTTTGATAATTTAAATTATGTCATTATGATTATATATAAACAATAGAACAGGTACAAGTGAAGCATTGTAAGATATGACAAGAATATGACAGCTGAAAGTTACGTGAAGCGTATCTGAATAACGCCACTTGCACACGTAAGAAGGAGAAGAAAACAATAGATTCAGAAAGACAACTGACTGTCATTTTCTTGTCATAGTTTCTGCAAGTGGCACCCGAGATAAGATGACCCGACTAAAATTTTATATTCTTGTAACGAATTATTATTGTAATTTTTCAATATACTAAAACAAAATAATAAAGGAATCCTTTTTGTTTGTTTTTTTTTTTTTTTTTTTTTTTTTTTTGGTTAGCGGAAAAAAATTTGTTGATATCAAATTCTAAAATATCTAAACTGAATTCTATATTGAAAACAATCGTGTGGTGTTTGGTTTCCATTTCCTCATTAGAGTAATTGTTATTCGATAAAAGCTAAAAAAAAACATCTCTTTGTGTTTATAGTATAACAATGAAGTTAATTAATTTGGTATTAGCATTACAAAAGCTTATAAATTTACTTAATTAGAAAATTGTTTTGTGTTGAAACTGAGACTTTTTTTTTAATTACTAATATTGCTGTTTATTTGGACACAAAAGCAGCATCAGTAACTGCAGTGCAGCATTTAAGTGTGGATTTCATAAAAGAACAAAGTAATCCACACCACGTATTTACCAAACTACTGCAGCGTTAAAAAGTACGCTAATTAGTATCAATTACATACTGGAATAAATTCATTGAGTTTCAGTCATTTTAGACATTTTAAAGAAGTTGAAATGATTTTTTTAACTTTTATTAAATTACTAGCAAATAAAAATACCATTACATATGTACAATAAATAAAAATTTGAAAAAAAAAAATAATAATAAATAATAATAAAGCTAAATTGTACTTTTACCCCAAAAAACTCACGTTAAAACATTATGCGGACACAAATAAATACGTGATAAACATTTATGTTAGCTACTTTTCAGCAACATTTATTCAAAACAACTTACGTTTATTCTACATTACATAATTATAGTGATTATCGCATATGTTATAACAGCATGATTATTTATGCTATTCCGAAATAACAACATTTATTTTACATGATATAGTAATTTTTCAATTAGTTTGTTAATTTATCTTATCCGAGCATGTTTATAGATTGAGTAAGTTTATAAACGTTGATTACAAGATATCAATATTAATAATAGAATTAATCAACTATTAAAAGTTCCATCTAATTGATTATTATTATGTAATCTCATTTATTTCTATGTAAGTCACATGCTAGAAGAGTTGTTAAAAGGGGTTTTATTGTAAAAATAAACAAGCTCAGATCCCAACAATACTATCAACGTCATAGCAGACGTCTTGATTTAGCATGCTTTCTTATGGGAGAATGAAGCAACTATAACTCGAGTAAAAAACAACAACTCAGTATTAAAATTTTTACTGTAGCCTTTGTGAGCTTTAAAACCTTTGTTTTCAAGCCAATTGAGTGAAAAAAAATTATTACTAAAGTATTTTAAATTTAGGAAAACAATAGTTTTGAGACTCATTGTCAGTAAACTACAATAAAAATTTCTCTGTTGGGAAAAATTTATAATTCGAATCATAGCTGCTTCATTTCTCTATATAAAAAAAAAATCATGTTGAATTGCGACAGGAACATGAACTCATCTGCTAGCAAGTTGTTAGTGTTGTTGGTCTCTGAGTTTGCTTATTTTCTCTCTAAATTTACTTTTGCAAGTCTTCTATATTTGCGTTCTAAACAATTATGTAATATGGCACTCATTGTTATTTTCAACCTTTTCATATCATGTTCATAAATAATATCCTTTCAAATACAAAAACAATAATGTTTTTGATGAATTACTATTATCATAATATAATAATATATAGCATAATTATAATTATATTTCTTGTCATTAAACCAAAAAAACTATTTTATGTAATTAAAATAACAATTTTGATAACAATGAAATATAACATATATCATAAATTTTTAAAACAAAAACAATTTTGAATATACATATTATATCAATAAAATTTAAAATATAATAACAATAATGAATATGAATATTAAAATTGAATAAATTTACACTGTTTACTGTTACCCATAGGTTATAAATAATAATGATTATGCAGGTTAAAACAACCATAATAACTATTGTAATATTATAGTAAATTATGCATATAATTTAAATATTTCATTAACATAGAAATTATATACATTTTATATAATATAAAAATATATATAATATAATATACCCATATCATAATATTTTATAAAATAACGAAGTAATTAAAAATCATGATTTCATAAATAATAAAAAAAAAGTTAGATAATATAAAAAAAGTTTTTTTTTTCCTTTTTCCTTTTAACTTTTTTTTTTTTTTTTTTTTTTTTTGAAGGGAAAAGTTTTTAGTTGTCTTAAATATAAGTATCTTACAAATTACTAAAGTAGTTTAAGTACCCTTAAAGTCACTTGCATATTTGATGGGTTGAGGGTAATTATACATAAGGCACACAATAAAGCCTAGGGATTGTTCTTGAAGACATTGGAAAAGCGTTATAAAAAAAATCTCTCTATGACTTTTTATTTTCTACTCTCTCTCTCTCTCTCTCTCTCTCTCTCTCTCTCTCTCTCTCTCTCTCTCTCTCTCTCTGTTTCGTACTTTTAACTTAACTTTACGAGCTGTCCATAATCTGTGCTACCACTGCTATGCTGTACTCTATTAAAATAACGACCCGCAGTCTTACTAAATGTCAGCCTCTTAGTACTATTAGCATAGACCTCCTCTCCTCTCCTCTCAACTATAATATAATATTATAAATATACAAGCTTTTAAAATAAAAGAGAGAGAAACTTAAGTCTGCATACTTTAAAATGACTATAAGGCACGAAACCTGCTATAACATTATAGTAATAAAAACGATTTTCATATATATATATTTTTTTAAGACTATAAAATAATAAGGCAGTTTACTTTGAATTCACACCATCAGAAATAGCCTTCTAAAAAAAATGTTAAAATTTTCTTTTGCAAGTTAAGTGTGAAATTATAATACTTTGTTTATTTTTTTATTTTTCATAAGTTTTTTACTGCATAATGTTTTAGTGTAATATAATGTAATATGTTATTATAGTCATGTTTTGGCTATTAATTACTTTTATATTTGAACATGAAGGGAAGTGGTATGAGTATAATTTTAAGGTGTAAATTTAATTTTTAGATAATACTGTATAGTAAAGTAGCACGATTGACAGTATTTGAAGATATGCAATTGAATATTTCACGGAAGTTTTTTTTTTTTTTTATTATTATTTTTTTTTTGAACATTTGTACTTTACCGAACAAGGAAGACGGCTCTTAATTTCTTTGCACTCGATTCGCATTATTATTTTGTAAAAATTTAAAAAGTTAATTGAACATTAATGGATACTTTTTAACATAATTTAAGGAGATGTCACCGTAGATAGCAGCATGGTATTTCTAATTATAGACAAGATTCTATAATACCAGATAATGACACCAATTTGCTCTCATATTAAAGTTCAGCCTTATTTTGAACCAACCAGCACCCAAGTTGGAGGACACGTGACCACAACAATATAATCAACATGCGGAAAGCATTCGGTTTGAATTTCGTGGTGGTCTCCAATGGTCAATCGTATCATACTATTGTAATTTTCATTGTCTAATTATTAGTATCTAGCTTATTAATATTACACTGTCCTACCATCCACGGTACCCTAACTCCTTAAAACTTAAACCACGATACGTCACGTCTCATATAAAATAAATTAATTCATTTAATTTTTATTTGCTTTCCTTTCTTTATTTCTTACTTATTTGTTTCTTAGAGATAGTCAAAATGTAAAATACAATAAAATAAAGAAAATCTTTAGAAGCCTGCTAACATATATATAAACGGTTTTACTATAACATTTGATAACATGAGAAGAAGAAATATTGCTATACTGTAGAAAAGTAATATGAAATCTTATATTTTCTTTACAAAGTTCCCCACAGATTGTAAAGCAATCAATCAAATAAGAGATGTCTTTATTGGGAAACAATAAAAAATTTATCAAACAGAAAATTTATATCAATATAACCAAATTTAAAAGTAAAATAAAAACTAATTGAATTTTTTATGGTTTCAAATATTAAACCTTCGTTTTTATTTGAGTTTCACTTGATTTAAAAAATATTTAATAAAAAGATGTTTTCTTTGACTGCAGAACTTTTAATTTTTGTTTTAAATATTTGAAAGCTTTAATAGGAAAAATATTGAAACTTATTCTGCATTCATAAAACAAGGACGAAATGTATCTAGAAGCTATATATTATTTCAAAATAAAAAAGTATTCATTTTTTTTTATAACTTATGTTAAGTTATTATAAGTTATTAATAATAAGCCTTACTTTTCTTAATATTAGTAGTAAATAATATTAATTTTTGTAGTATGTAATTTTATGCGACTTTATAGCGTCGACATGGTATGTCACAGAGGAAGCTAGTGTGGTTAGTGGAGTTTGTACAAGCACCCGCGAATATTATACTTTGATAGTTGTCACGCTGCACTCACATACGGCAAGTAAATTTATCACGAATCACGATAAAAGCAATGTTTCAAAATGAATTAATCACAACTTCACCACAGCTTATCCAGCTTCAACTGATTGTTGAAAGTTATTTTCCTTAATTTTTTTTCAATATAATTAAAATAATACATTAATTTTTAATATATATTAAGAAAAAATACTTTCAAAATTCTGCACTAGTAATATTGGTGAAGCTGTGATAAATTTACTAAAACAATTGCTTGTTATCGTGATAAGTTATAAGTTTACTTGTCATAAGCAAGTGCAGTGTGATAACTGGAAGTAACATACGCGGATGCTCTTTGTAACTTCATCATATTAGTAACACTCGCGTGCTCTGTGAAAGGTTCACTACAGATCCGTTTCGATGCGATAAAGACGCAATGTATTGTACTATGTATGTATTGTATTGTATTTATAGATAGTAAATTTGAAATCTTGGAATTATAGATACCTCACATTAGGTATCTTGAAATAACATTTTAAGATATTCGTATCCTACCTGATTTCACTCATAATGAAAGACATTATTAAGTGTAGTTCAAACTCTAGGATGGAAAACTATAGTAACTTAAATTTTCCATTAAATTTTTTTTTAAGTAATAAATAATGTAAACAAAGTTTTATGGTCTATAGTGTAAACTAGACTTAAAAGTTGATTTTTGGAAGAAAAAGAAATAAAAAATGAATATGTTAGCTTCAAAATTTCTGTAATACAACGTATATGATGTTGATGTTTCAGGTTTTGTGTGGGAGATCGTTTCTATTTATGCGAGAACAAGATACTGTGCGAGTATGACTATGAGGAGCGACTGGTGTTCGCCAACATGGCGTACCACCCTCCTAGCCTCGCCCACCTGAAACGACAGACCAGCCAATTACAGGTGAGAAACATAAGAGTAACCAGCTCCTCCTGTAAACAAACGTTAACCTAGATATTTTTTATATTACCATTAACACTCACATTATACATAAACTTAATGAAATTACAAAGAAATGTATTTGTCTTTTTTTCCCCTTCTTCTTTTAAAATTTTATACATTTTTATTAACAAAAATTTTAAAAGCATGCATTAAAAAAATTAAAAAAACAACTAACAAAATAAAATATTTCTAAGAAAATATATTTGAAAAATATATAATATATTGGACTTAAATATAAGAATCACTTAACAAAAATGGAAATGGCATGCTCAAATGTTTGTTTACTTTGCACTTGTTCTGTCATTTTTATACGTTGTATAAATTATACAAAGAAAAAAGCGCGTTCTATTTTGTGAAAAATAAATTTTGCTGTGTCATTTTTTATCAGTCATATCAAATTGTATGTATAACAACCATAATATCTGTCACTTTAAGAAAAATGATAAAAAAAAAAACGTAATATAATTTTTTTCAATATTAATTTAATTTATATTTTAAATTTGTAAAATTTGTACCTCTCGTACAAAAAAGTAATAAATTTGAACTATTACATTCAAACAATATAGCAAAAGTGTCAATTTTATAGCTCCTATTATTATTATTATACATTATATAACATTAAAGGTAATACTATTATTGTTAATTAATGGTGTTGTATTATTATATTATATCCTTTCTATATTATATATTATATTATTACTATATACACATATAACGATTATCTTATTGTATTATATTATTATATATTATATATATATAGGCGTCGAATATTCAACACGCTTGCATTTTGTGACCCGTATAATGTCTAAACCATTCTGATATCTCATTGAGAATGAATAGAGGTGACCTCACCTTCATGTCTACTAGAGAATACTCTGGGAGAGAAGAGATAGAGAGAATTTTGTTGTAAACTACTAGAGAGAGAGAGAGAGAGAGAAGGGGGATGTATAGTCTAGCTGACCCAGCAGTTAAGGGGGGTAGTTGTATATATGTATATGTACGACTAAACGTGTGTAGGACTTTACACACACACACACACACACACACACACACACACACACACACATATATATATATATATATATATATATATATATATATATATATATATATATATATATATATATATATGTTGATGTCAGCATCACTATATGTGTTCACTTGCATCGATAATCGCTTAATATCACGTGACATCAATGAACCATAAATCTATTAAATTATCAACCTGCTAATATGAAACAAGAGAGAGAGAGAGAGAGAGAGAGAGAGAGAGAGATACAGAGAGAGGAAGGGGATAAAAAGGTATAATAATCATCAATAGCTCAATAAATTCTCAAAATGTAATTTTATACTCTAAATTTAAATATAAAGAACAATACAACTTTGTTTACAATACATACACAAATATTATACGTTTAAAATTATATAAAAAAAGAGAGAATAATAATATGTATATAAAAGAAAATTATAGACGGCTTTTGTTTATTACAATATAAGCTTTATAATTGTATACTGTTTTTTTTTCTATACCTATTTAAGTAGAATAATTCACTTTTCTCTCTTTTATATTCAAAATAATTTATTTTATTATAAATCTAAACTTTTGAATGCGCTATTAATACAATGTAATATATTATATAATAATATAATTGAATTGTAAAAAAAAAACTGTCTTTGTATTGAAATTAAATATTATATTTCTAATATAATAACAATAAAGTAACCTAAATATTTTGCAAAAATATTGTAAATTAAAATTATAAAAACAAAAGTTTCTGTGTTAAATTAACATTTCCCAATTTAGCAAATTTTGTAATAGAGCACTGAATACTATACAGTAATTTAAAAATAATAATAATTTTTTTTTAAATGCGAGTTCACGCTGTTAATTAAAACTAAGTTGGCATGAAATTTATAAAATTTAGCTTGCAATTCTAATTCCTATGAAATGCCGTAATTCTCCTAAATAAAAACTTTTAATTTCAATTACCAAGAAAGGTATAAAACAACAACAATTACTGTTTTTTATTTTATCTTAATACGTTTCTAATTAAAGTATCAAGAATTTATAAGAAAATTAGAATTGACTCGTCATAAAATGTTTTATATATATATATATATATATATATTTTAAAAATGAAGACAAACACGGGAAAAGTATTTAACAACATTTTTAAGTAATAAATCATTTTTATTGTATTAAAATATTTGAACTTTATATAAGTCTTAAAACAATAGTAAAACGTAAAGACAGAGAGCTATGAATAGTAATGTGGTATTGAGTCAAAGGTATCGCTAAGGTGTTAGTGTGTTGACACAAAGACTTCCAATGTTGATTCACACCGAGGCATCGTTCTGAGGGGATGAGAGGAGGGTTGTGGGGGTGGGAGTAGGGGTATAGAAGAGACTTTCAGTATTAGCATAGTAAGAAGAGAATGAGGATTAAGGGGTGGAGAAGACAATCTTGTTTAATTACACCAATAGCAATTGCAAGTTGTGAGACGTTAACAGCTGGCTCATATATACCTTCACGTCTCTCTCTCTCTCTCTCTCTCTCTCTCTCTCTCTCTCTCTCTCTCTCTTTCAAAAACGATCAACCCCAACTGTTACCCCCCTTCTCGTATTCACAACTAAGAAAATAATACTTAATTTATCTCCATTTGCGAAATTGCTTTTTTTTAATGTATTCATATTAAAATAAAGTATTTACACATAGAATAAATTACATACAAATAATTGTAATAAATAATCAGTATACTTTTTTTTTTTTTTTTTTTTTTTTTTTTTTTTTTTTTTTTTTGCTCTATGAAAAAGTAGAATAATTTAGAATGAGGTTTTGCGATAGCGCGCAGTATCAAAGTTCTCTGTAAATTTAACTTTCAAATATATTGCATTTGGATAACAAAAAAAAAAGTGACTGAAAATTTATGTAACTTTTAAGTACAGAGAAAAGCTTATAAAAGTAATACTTTTTACAAGATAAACTTTTCACGATATCAAAAAGAGACGATTTATATAAAATGTTTTTAAAAGTTATTTCCTCAATTAATCAAAAGTTTAAAAAAAAAAAAGTTCATTACAAATGATATAATTTGTGTTCTCCCCGTGATATATTTTATTGAGTAAAATCAATTTATTTCAACACAGGAAACATTGATGCAATTCATGCGGCAAAATAATAGACACTGGTTCATTTAACGTAAGACAATTTAAGACAAGGATCACACGCATTATGGTCAGCACTTATATATATAAGGAAGGGTGCCATGCTAGTGAACACAAAGTGATGATAGAATAAACGGTCTGAGAACTCTACGGGGTGTGCCTCATTACTCCGCGTGCTGATGCTCATTTGTTGGCTTGGGAATTGTAGCAAGTGTTCTCAATTTTGAATGTATACGTGTGAGTATGTATGTGTGTGTACGTATATCTAACTCAAGAAAGTGTAACCGGCAATTAGGCTTGTCTTTTCTCTTAAGAAACAACATTTATTTTTCAAACTCTCTCTCTCTCTCTCTCTCTCTCTCTCTCTCTCTCTCTCTCTCCTAAACTCTATTTTCGAAAACTATATACCGAAGTTTAAAACTGAAAACTTACACTTAATAGAATTTCAAGTATGGTAATTTAAACTTTATACTGTTTTGTTGAAAACCTCAAAGTATATATTTAATTAATTTAATTTAACTCTTAAGACAATAAAATAAAATTAGCTTTCTTAAGTTACTCATAGTAGTCATTTAAGAAGAAAGAATAATTAAATTGCAAAGAAGATTTTTATTTGACTTTTAGGTTACTTAAGCATGAAATCTATAATTAAATTTTACTTTTTAAAGAAATTTTATATCTATAAGCTAAGCAAGCAGTAGCATCTTTAGAGTTTGAAATCAATCAGGGAAAATCATTTTTAAAAAGTAATTGGTGAAATCTTAGTTCTCAAAAAAAAAAAAAGTTAACTTTTTCAACGAAGGAATATTTTATTATTTTATTTTTAAAAAAGTCTGAAGAACCTGAAAAAAATATTTTGAATTTTAATTTTTTTTTAATTATTGTATTATTATTACTTTGATTTAATGGTATTTATATTTATCTGCCGCATTTTATAGTATAATGTCCTTTGGAACTAAATTGTTTTAAATTAATAAATTCCATCCATGCATTTAAAATATCTGATTACGTAAAACAGGGGAGAGCAAAAATGAAATAACTTTTGCATCAATAAGGGTAATGATATTAAACGCATATATGGCATTCTCATAAATATGTTATAGTGATTCATATAATCAAATCACGACAACTTTGTGTACTTATTAAAATACAACACTGCACCATTTGTGTGTGTGTATATACAGTATATATATAGATATATATATATATATATATATATAATATATAAAAGCTTATTAAATTTTATATTAATGTTTACATTTGATTCTATATTTATATATATTTTTTTTCACTGAAGGGAGTGGGGTTGCAGCATATGTGGGAAGTTAGGTCCTTAAGCAATTTTTTAAACTACAAATACGTTAAAGTATTGTTTTTAATTATTACATAAATGACAATATCGATTAATTTCATATCAATTTTAACATGAATATAAATGTTCTTTCATTTTATCCATGAATAATAGAATAATAATTTAATTGCAAATATTCTCATTGAAAAAATAATAATAATAAAAATTTTATGTTCCTGCAGAGATGCCATAAAAAATAATGACTTAAGAACCTTTAATTATTATTACTTTTTTTTTAAATATGAAATTTGTTATATTTTCCCAGCCTCCTACTCCTGGACAAGTATCGAATGCAGGTAGTGGTGCGGGTGGAGGTGGTGTAGGTGGATCCCGAATGCATCCCGCAGCATCGATGCCGGGATCTGCAGGCTCACTCACCGGCTTACCCATGCCACAATTACACGGAGACAGTCTCACAGATGCACGTAGACTACAGAATGGCGATACGGCAAATACGGGTGCAAATACTGCTAATGGATTCGGGTCTGCCGGTGTTGATCCACTCAGTGCATTTGATACAAAATAATAAAAATCAGTATTAAAATATTAATTTTTGTGAACTGTCAACTGTAGTGATAGAAATTTTGGTGATTATAAAGACACCTTATAACATAAATAATAAAATAAATAAATAAAAACTTAAATTATACGATACAAGAATATTCTTAAAAAAAAAAAATGAAGTGTGTAAATATTCTTTATTTTCTTTTTTAAGTATTTCGCCAAATAAACTTTGCTACAATGTATTGTACCTATTATATTCAGCTCATTGTAAGTCATTATTAATAATAATAACAATAAAAAGTAATTTAAATAGTTACTGTGTATAACTAGTCGTGAAAGTAAGTGAATTTTAGTCAAGCTGAGTCTACAATTTATAGCTATTTTATCACTATGAAGAATAAGGACTATTTTTTGTCGTTCGACAATTATTGTGCAGAAACAAAAACATATATAATTATGAAATTCTATAAATTTTATTATAATCAATAATATTTTTTACCAAAACTCATTATACTGATATTAATTTTATGCATATATATTAAGATTATATACACCATTAATAAATAAAGAATAAAAGTTTTTAATTAATTTAATTATGCATTCATTTATATCATTTACAAAAAAAAATCAACAAAATGTCTTCTAAACATTCCCTAAATTATGTCTCTAATAAATGATATTATTAAAATGAAATGAAATTATAATTTGACAGATATAATAATTTAGAATTTCTAAAATTCATTCTGTCATATTTGTTATTATATTTTGTATTGTTATAAAAATCAATAAAATTTTATTATTACTCCTCCAAAATTGTCCTGGAAAGTAATAATAATAAACTTTTGTTTGTATAAGACAAGCATATCATAATTCTTTTATTTAGAAAATATTCAATACCAATTTCTGAGTATAAAAATGTCAATATAAATAGGGGATGTATCCCTCTTTTCCTCAAATATTTTACCCTTATCCTATATAGAAAAAAAATATATATATAGAACCCTATATTATGTAGTCAATCACAAGTAGTGACAAAAAACCATGTAAATCCATTTTTACAATTAAATAAAAGTAAAAAAATATTTGAATAAACTAAATAATGGAATTACATTGGTTTTTATAATAACTTCCGACAATTCTATGTTTGAAATTATATATTTACGATATATTTAATAACATACATAAATTTAATATGATGAATTCTCAGTGTATATATAAAACATAATATTATACAAGATAATACGTAGATATACTATAATCATTTCTATATTAAATTATTAATAAAATATATTATCGTATTGTAGTTGTATTTGTTAAAATTATACTATGTGATATTTCTATGCCAAATTATAAATGTATACTTTAAAAAGCTATATGTTATAGTTTAAAACATGGAATGATAAAAGAGAAAATATGATTTAAAATTAAAATGTGTGTTTTATTTATACGTAATATTTTATCCACCTATTTATATTTATTTATTATTATTATTATTTATTTTTTTTTTTAGTTTTCTTATGTAAGTTTACCATTTTTCTAACTAAAGTACTAATAAACTTTAGTACTATGATTGATGATAAATTACCCTACCCTACATTATGTGCTATTGACTTAAGGAGGGAGGCGAAATATTCTAATAATTAGACAATTTTATCATTTGATAATTAATTAGCCACTTATGATGATAGTAATACCCAAATAGTTGGAAGAATTTAAAAATTTCTTCTTCAGATTTTTGCTTTGAACATTACACTAACGTTAGATATATACAAGATCAAAGAATTTTTAATAAAACTAATAATTTAATCAAAAACAAACAGTCTCAATAATGTCCTTAAAATATTTCACTTACGTAGTTTACAACCCACAAGTAATTTATTGGGTTCAATGTTATAGTGTTTATAAACTAAAATTCAATACAAATAACCAGACACAAAGACGGGGAAGAAATGTTTTTGTTTTTTTATATCAATGCCACCACAAAGTTGTGCAGAACATTTGTACATTGTAATTCTTTTCACCAAATATATATATATATATATATATATATAAGAAAATGTGAAAAAGAAACATAATTTATTCTTGTATTTCATTTTTCAAAAGATTGAAAACTAGTAAGGTTGCTCTTTATGTATTTTTTAGAAACCTCGTTTTTTTTTTTTTTTTTTTAGTAAGAAAATAAATATGAAAAACAAATATAAATGGTTTCAATTTTTTTTCTTTACATGGAAACAAAGCTACTACTATTATGGTAGGTACATATTTGCCCTGTAAATTTCAATAGGTAAAATTTAACGCAGAACAGATTTTGATATACAGTATTAATATACGTAAATACATAGATACATTAAAAAATATTTCTCACTGCATTAATAAACGTTTAAGTACACCACAAATTTACCATTTTATAAATTTTTTTTTTTCAATGTAAAAACATTTGAAATGAATTAACTTCGTAATATTATCGTAATACTTCGACAGGTAAGTAAGGAATACTCAATAAGGCTGTATTATTATTATCTATCAATTTTTTTTAATGATGAAAAAATTGGGCCATAAAAAAGAGAACGTTTAATTCTTAACATTAATATTGTAAGCCAGAGATTTTTAAAGCGATGAAATTAAGTATTATATTAATATAATTCATGGTAAATAAATAAATTATAATTCATGCCAAAGAAGTTAAAAAAATGTATAAATTATTATTCATTTTGGGTTATATACTTTTTTTCTTCTTTTCTACCTTAATTAGATTATTTTAAATATTATAACATCGTTAATTAATATTTTGTTAGAAATACGATTCTTCTATATTTTATAATTCGTGTAAACTATATAATATATCATAACACAAATAATAAAATATTATAAGAGCAAAAGAATAAAGAACAAAGGTTTTTAGAATTTGAAAATTTAATTAATTTTAAAACCTCAAAAGCATTTATGTTATTTCTCTCATTTTGTCAGGTTTCATTATTATTATTTCCATTTAAAATTAATGAAAATTGTATTGTTTTAAGTTTTGTATATAATATTATTATTTTGCATATATATATATATATATATATATATATATATATATATATATATATATATATATATATATATATATTATTTTGGATGCTTAATGAAATAATAAGGGAAGGAGGTATATAAATATATATGTATAGTTTTATAAAAGAGAAAATATTATTCAGTTTGCAAACTCGTGCGTTTTGTCCGGCTTTTAATTGTACTTGTGATAAATTGCTTGCTTTCTGTTATTAATCCAAAGCAATTATATAACTGAAGAGGAATCAAAGGCTGCTGAGAGTGATAAATAGACTTTGGAATGGAAATTTAATCTAACTTATTCCTTTATTATATTTTTAGTATTCATACGTCATCTAAGCTGCCACGTAAATTTTCTCGTTTTGTTATATAAAAAATATATATATATATATGTATCATGGCATTGATATATTTTTTTAATAATATATATAACAATAAATTTTCATTCTATTATAATGCTAAATATAAAATTTTAATTATTAAACAATGGATATAATGCAATTGTAATGTAAATCAAAAATTAAATACATATTAAATCATTTAAAGTTATACTTATCATTAATATTTAATATTATAAAACATTTTCACGCGCTTTTATATTATTAGTGTTTTACTATTGCTTTGTTTTTCATCTGTATATACATAATCAATAATTCAATAATTCATAAACATTTAAATAATATTATTTTTACTTTTAAGTTAATAATATAAAATAAAATATTATGAGAAATATTTAACATTTCTTTTTTTGGTATTAAAACACATAAATAAAAAATTCTAATATTATGTGTGGTATAAATCATAAAGTTTATTGTACAGGTTTTTTTAAAACAAAGTTTAGAACTTTCAAAAAAAAATAATAATAATAAATAAAAATACTCACTATTTCTTGAATATTTATATAAAATATTTATATATCGCACGTCATGAAATTAATTTAAAGTAAATCTTTAAAAAAAATTAAATCCGATCCCACCTTATCTCTCAATTTTAAATTTCCTTTAACTTGCAGCACTTAAAGGCATAGACCACAGAAAACAACATGTGTTTTTTAATGAATAAACACGAAATGGGATTTTCAAAACTGATGACAATTTTTACCAGAATGATAATGTAGCCCCACGACCCACGAGGGAGCGTGAAAAAACTATAAAGTATGCAAGATTCATGTTTGTGACGTCAGAAACATGCAAAAATTAGTAAGAAAATGTAGTGCAGGTTGCATAAATTGACTTTTCTGATTACTGCTACGGGGTTTGAGACTAACTAAAGTTATTTATGTAAATCCCATCAAGTGTTTTGTGATATAACTGCTTATGTTTTTCTCTGGTCTATTCCTTTAAAAACTTAACAAAGACATGCATAAACCTTTTTAGCCCCAACAATTTTAAATTGATTGTGTTTAAAGCCTCACAGATTTCAATAATTTTATTTACTTTGCTTTTAAATATCGCATTATAAGAAAACTTTTATACCACAATATTCTTATCAAGGAACGATGTTTGTTGTTACGTTACATGTTAGATAATGGACATACTAATTACTATAAATACGATGTTTAACATAAATATATATCTACCTTTTGAAATAGATCAATATGCGATGGAAATACAGTGAAATATGATTTATTTACAACTATTTTTCTAAACATTCTAGACAATAAAGTTGTAATAAAACTATATTTTATTTTTACAACATTGTGTTTTAGGAATGCAATAATTTAAGTATGAATAAATTGAAATAAATTGGGGCAAATATTTGTTGAATATATATATATATATATATATATATATATATATATATATATATATATATATATATATATATATATATATATATATATATATATATATATATGCTAATAATTATTATTACATTCAACTTTTTACATTTTTCAATATATATGTACATTGGCAAATACCCATGATATTATATTATATTTCATTTCTTATATGTAGATGTATTGAAGTAAAAAATTTAATATATTTTTCAAATAAATGAAATTTTGCTGGACATTGAAGGAGAAATTCTGTTAAAAAAGAATTTCAATTGTCGTTTTCCTCTCTTTCTCTCCTTTTTTTTATATTATAAAGATATATGTAAGAAAAAATATATAATACAGAAGTATACAATATGTGCGTCACCAAAGCATCAGAGAAATTCGCGAGCATGTAATAACTTGAAGCTCCCCTGCACCCGCCTCTGCACGAATTTATATTATAACTTTATTACTTGCTCTAGTCATGCGTGAGTTTTCAAAGCAGGTTAGCCAACGTCCAAGTGTTTTGTATTGGATATTAAATATATTTTTATATTCAAGTCTAAACTCTGGAAATATAATATCTCAATCTCAATAGATATTGGATGTGTTTTTTATGAAAAAACTTTTTTGTATAGATTTTTTTTTTCAATGCATATCTTAGACCCAACTTTTCATATATTTCAATAGTAACACGTACATATTATACATTTTTTTTATAACCACTGTTTTCTACTTACAAAAAAATAGATATAATTATAAAGGACATTGATATAATAAAAAAAAATTAACATCCCATGTGCTCCTTTCTTCTTTCTCCTTTCTCTTTTTTTTTTTTTTTTTTTTTTTCTTTTTGTTCCCATTTTTTTAATGTTTTTTTTCTTTTCTCCTTATTTTTTATACGCAGTCTATAAACGTTATATTATAAATGTAAACACTCTGACACTCTATAGCATTCTTGTTTATCACATCACCAATGCAATAAAAATTACTAAATATGTTTTTTAGTAATTCAATGAGATTTGCCTTCTTAAGATTGAAATTGGATGACTTTTTATGAATATATATATATATACACACACAGGCAGCTGACTCGCAACTCTGTACTCCTTACCGAGTATAGGTTCGAGCTACTGCTGGGTGCGTACGTGAAGTGTGAGAGCACAACACGTTGCACGATGCATGTTTACATGCATTCCATGACGACGCACAGTATTCGGGAGGTGCATGATTGATGTGATTGCACCGACCAGCCTGCCTAGATGTTTCCACGGTTTCTCTAGGCTGTCATGGCAAAAGCCGGGCTGTCATTAATTGGAAAGTCCTTACCTGTCGATAAGACAATGTCTTGACTGGGACTGGGATTGGTGTATAGCACAATAACACAATATGGCAAGCAAAAAAAAAAAAAAAAAAAAAAAAAAAACTTAAATAAAACGATAGAAATACTACTATACTACTAAATTAGAGCACTAATTTCTCTCGTATACAATTTCTCTAATCCTGACTATTTCTGTCGCCTTTTATTTAAGTATCATTAACCGCAATGTAGAATAAAAAAACACCTTTTAAAAATATATTTACATAAAAATAAACATTACTCCTGAAAAGCAAGTTGAAAGCAATAATAATGATGGTAAACAGGCTCAACTTCGCTATGAAAACACGGACAGAATTCTATGTTTATTTTTCAGAATTTATTTCCTGTGTATCTATTATTTACTTGGAGGAAAAAAAATTTATAATAATAATATATAATGTTTTCACAAAAGCTTCTTTTATTTTTATACACCAAACATAGTAAATTTTTAAGCAAGGAAATCATTTTAAATGTACATTTAAAGGAAAGGGAAAAAAACTGTTTTTATACTGCACTAAAAATGCTTATTGTAAAATTTAATATAAAATGATGAGTAATTTACACCAAAAGAGTATAAATATAATTTGAAATCAAATTGTCAGCATGCTATTCTAATACATAATTATTATACATCAATAATTTTCATATCTCTGTCTTTCACAGTCAGCACATCAAAGTTTAGATTTAAATTTACAACCTATATATCAGAAAATATTAACATTAATATCATATTGTAGAACTGAATCATAAAATAAATAATTCTTTAACGTAAGAAGTTAAAAATAAAAATAATTAAAAAGAAAGACATGACAAGTTTTTCTAATCAAAAATTTGAGAAGTTAGTTTATTTCCAATAGCAACATTTCTTTAAATAAGATAGAGATTTTGGTAATGTTCGTTGAAAAAGAAATTGGAAAATAATATTATAAGTTTTATTCCCAAAATATATATTTTAGAACTTTGATTTGTCGTTTTCTGAAATAAATAACCAATACCAAAAAAAAAAAAAAAGTTACAAAATAATATTTACAACTTTATCTTGTATATCATTGAAATCAATATCTATAAAGACAAGTATACAGTAGAAGGAAGAGAGAGGAAGATGAAGAAGAAGAAAACATATATCTATATAATATAATGTTATTTGTCAAAAACAAACATCAGAAGCAAAATCATATTTTTATTGGTTTAACATCTTTAGGTAAACTAAATTTAGTTTATATTTGTTGTGTTGGTAGGTGCGCCGTGTGTTGAACAAATGTAATATTGCCAATATTGCTTGCTTTCCTTGACGTCCAGCTGCTGAGAAATGTAATAATTTTGCTTTCTGGCGTTTGAGAAAGAAGGGATGGGGTAGAAAAGAGAAAGAGAGAAAGAGAAAAAAGGGGGGTAAAAAGCAAAAGGCGCCTCACTTACTCTCTCTCTCTCTCTCTCTCTCTCTCTCTCTCTCTCTCTCTTTCTCTCTCTGAAAAACATCATTCAAATAACAGCCGCGTAGAGTTTGTTTTCTATCGCGAAGAGAAGGGAAACCTCACAGAGTATTTCTGTCAGATATTATATTATTTGACAACAAAAATATGCATGTTTTCTTTTTATAAATATATATATAAAAAAAATGTTTTTACAAAAAAAAAAAAAAAAAAAAAACACGTGTATATATTTAAATTAAATATCAAAACATTATAACATGTGCTACTTTCTTTTATTGATGTTGTATTTTATATTTTGATACAATTTGTGTAGTCTAGCGTGTACTACAAGGAGAAAAAAAAAACGTTACAGTGAAATCAAATTAACTGTCGAGAATATTATGTTAAAACTTACCTTAAATTTTTTAAATTACAACTCATGTCAACATTGTAAATTTCAAAACATTTAAAGGATCGATTTTTTTTATATTTTATTATTTTTACTTTAGAATATAATATTTAATTTATTTATTATAAAATATATAAAAATAATCCAATATTTTCATACCCAACTACATTATTTATTTATTAAAAAAATAAATTTGTGTATTGAATAGTAAAAATATTATGTTATGCAAATATTATATGAATGTATACTACAAGCAAACATCAGAAACTTTTGAAACTTCAATATACAGGGTCTAGTAAAAAAAAATTCAATTTAGTTGTATGTTATGAAATTTATAACTGTGAAATGCTATTTGATATTTTTGTAAGACAACATTTACTGATACAAAACAAAGATTACAAAACGCAATTTTGGGAAGGTTATACAACGCGATCAAATATACAATAAGTTGAAACAGTGATAAAATTTATTATATTCTTTTTTACGTTGAAAGAATATTTTCTTTGTATTTGTTTTTAACTGTAACATGAAACAATTAAAAATTTGCATACAAATCTATGCATTTATTTTTTTATGAAACATATTTTCAAGAGATTAAAAGAAGTTAGTTTAATTTTCATAACACGTTTTTATAATTGTTTAAGATATTATCATGGGAAAAAAAATCTACATTTTATTGGTATATTAAAGATAAAACCATGGAAAAACAATAAGGATTTAATTTTTTAATTCATATAAATTTTTTTTTATTCATTTTCCCCTATATTTTTTAATTGAATTTTTTTACTCTGCTTTTATCAATTCGCATCAAAAAAGAATGAAAAAAATAAATAAAGGAAAAGAAAGAAAGAAAGATGTATATAACATAAAACAATGTGTTTGATCCCTGATAATAATTAAATTCTATTTTCATTTTGCTTGGTCGCACAACTTCAAGCCACAGAGAGAGAGAGAGAGAGAGAGAGAGAGAGAGAGAGAGAGAGAGAGAGAGAGAGAGAGAGAGAGAGAGAGAGAGAGAGAGAGAGAGAGAGAGAGAGAGAGAGAAGGGACGAAGAGGAGAAAAAAGTAGGGATGAGGTTACCGTCTCACCTGTCAATATCAGCGCTACAATTAAAATCGCTAAGAAATAACGAGATATTCTCTTCTCTCTCGCCCCTCTTTCTCTCTACAGCTTTGTTTGTTGTCGTTCATTTATATAACGAGCAGAAAAAAAGAAAAATTCAACTCAATATTTATATGCATGCCTTTGTTTAATCTGTAAATTGATTCTGATACCCCAACAGAGGAATATGATTACTTTCAAAAGAAAATATAAATATATTTAATTGTCTTTTATTATAACTATTTTTTAATTTTTTTGTTTGTTTTTGTTTTGTTATATTTTTTTAATTTTAATTGCAGTTTTTATTTGCTCTTTGTAAATCTTTTTTTTTTTTTTTTTTTTTTTTTTTTTTTTTTTTTTTTTTTTTTTTTTAGCTTGAAAATTTATGTTTATATTTTACATCCTCATGACGTAGTATTTAATTTCAAATTATGAACATGCAACCGATACTTTAATTTTTTTTTTTTTTTTATCTAGTTAAGTTCCTACCAAAATTCTCAGTAATAACATTAATTATTTTCAATTCGGTGCATTTATAAAGTAAAACAAGTTATCAATATTATAATACAGAAAATCTCACTCTCTTTATATATAAATATATTATATAATTTTGTATACTCTATACATACAGCCAACAGTGTTTTGTTAATTAAGGGTTAATTAAGCTTAACAAGTTATTTCAAAGTTTGACTATCATAGCACAAGACAAAAGCCAGGCCATTCAGGGGCTTATAGAGTTAAATCCATGGGCTTTTCCAAGCGGCTTGCTCAATTATCCCAACAAAATTGGAGGCATTAAAGAGCAGACATATATAGTTCAACTCTATACACGTTATATACACATACATATAAAGGCAGCCACTTTATAGTCTCTTCATATATGCAACACAAGTTTGGGTGCACAGAAGGAAGATATGATGGGGATTAAGATGCTTTTATACTGCTTCTTAATTCTCCCTTTCCTCTCTCTCTCTCTCTCTCTCTCTCTCTCTCTCTCTCTCTCTCTCTCTCTCTCTCTCTCTCTCTCTCTCTCTCTCTCTACTTTCTGGTGTGATCCATGGTTCGTGTTTGTCCTATACAACAACGTTCGAAAAGTATTGGATTTCACTTCGAATATACTTAAACACGACAACAATGTAATACTATATATTGTATAAACTTCAACAATTAAAAAAGGATCAATAAAAACTACTATAATAGTTGTACAAAATTAAGTTCTGTAAAAGATTAAAAGTTTACTTTTAGAATGATATAATATATTGTTTGTTTCTTGTTATAAAGAGAAACCTTTCCCAAAATGTTTCTATTATATTAGAAAGTTATTTATTTGTTAGAATTTAATTTGATAATTAATTATATTTCTTACTTCGCAGAATTCACTAGTAGAACAAATATATACAAAATACACTTTTTTAACAAGTAAATTTCCGAATGAATTTAAAAACTATCAAGAAATTATGTTACACTTTTTGTTACGTATTTTTATTTTTATTGTATTTTTCAACAATCATCTATGAAGCATTATAAAGAAAAAAATTCCAATGAAGTTCTGTTACAACCATAACGTAGTTTGTTTGTTCTTTAAAAACAGTGAGTAATAAAATACATAACTTGAATAACTTCTAATCTTTTTAACAAAAAGTGGGGGAAGTTTTGTTGAATTTAACCATAATTACTTTAAAATGAATTCATTAATTAACAAAACAAAATTGTATAAATTAAAGAAAAGTGTTCATTATTCATATAAAATTACTTTTTGAATATCTTTATAAAAAAAACTTTATAAAGGATTATTATAAAAAAAAAGAATAAAAAATAGGATTTTCATAAAATGTATTTTAAACTAGCTTTCTAAAGAAATTTCCATTAATTTAACTTGTTCTTAATTTGCGTTCGTTATAATACTCTAACTCTACTCAGCAATTCTCTGCGTGCGTTGCGCGGCAAAGCTTCTTAAATACACGACGAGAAACTCTGCAGGCTCCTGGGCAGGGCGAGTGGGTGGCTGGGTGGGCAAGGAGAGTGAGAGAGAAAGTAGAGAGAGAGGGGGGCAGTTATTAGATTGCCATGACAGATTGTGTCGCGCAAGAAAGACTAATGGCTGCTGATTTGCATGAGTTTAAAGCTTAATTGCGAAATCCACGGACCAAGCAAGACTTTTTGATAATGTTAATTGCTAGTCTAATGAAGAAGTTTATCAATAGAAACGCTGAGGACGAAACTGGGAGAAAGAGAGAGAGAGAGAGAAAGAGGAAGAGAGAGAAACCTTACTAAATTACTTGGAACACGCTCATGCATTACGAATTACAGTGGTAGAGAATGAGGGAGAAAACCTACTCCTCTCTCTCTCTCTCTCTCTCTCTTATAAACGAATCCAATTGAGGACTTTCTAGCTAAATAAATTCTCTTTACACAGTCAACTTGTAATTAAATAGATAAATATATATATAAAAAAGAACAAAACTAATATATAAGATAAAAAAAATACGTTGATGGTTTAAATAATTACATTTTCTTCCTTTTCTTTTGCGTTTTTATATACATATATTTATATTCTCCTGATGAAAATTTACAATTTAAACTTACATAAAGAGAGGGAGAATAGAAATTAATTTAAAAATAAAAACGTTATTTTTCTTTTATATTAAAACAATAGTGAGTATATTTAACTCTATTACTTCTCTTTTCTTTTCTCTTTATATATATATATATATATATATATATATATATATATATATATATATATATATATATATATATATATATATATATATAATTACATTACACATTTCTTTACAAGAGATCATTTAATTTATATTTTATTAGTATTAAAATATTCAAAACAGAAGGCTTAACATGACAAAAGGATTGAGTTGATGAGGTGGTCAGTATTATGTATTCTCTCTCTTTTCTCAGTTTATTGTTCTGGACTTGATGTGTGTATACACTTCTATGAATTTATCCCGTACTCATGGTGCGTGTAATTCAAACTTCTAACTGACCATTCAGTCAACCTAAAGAACATTGTTTAAGTTCCGTTACATAATATTATAAACGTTACCCTGTATGTATATATATACAGTATTATACTCTTTGTTTTTTATATAATGTTTTATTTTTTACAGCTTTGTGTTGTACAAGCACGCTTAATTACATTCATTATTAACAAAGCTATGATTATAACGAGAAAATCAAATTATAAGATTCTTAATATAGAATGTTATATAAGATATAAAGAAAGATTATGTAAGAAGGGTGGCAACAAAAAAAAAAAAAGATAAAGAGTATAAAGATCATTATTAAAATTTTAAATTAAAATTTTTTTAATTTAAAATCTGAGACTTTATCTTTGAAAAATAATATCCTTGATTTGTAAGTTAGAATTTTTGTTTCCAAATTATGGAATTTCTGGTGTATAAAAATTTAAAATAAATAATTGAAGATTGCATTACGGTACAGTATCTGATTTCTTAAAGTTGGGATAATTTTACATTTGTGTGTGTGTTTAGAAATATTTAAGTATGTCATTTTCAAGGATATACAATAGACTCTTTATAAATTTTTATATTTTTTTATTGTTCAAAATTTTTTATTTTAAAACAATTAACTTCATTTAATGTATACATATTTAATTGCATCATTAATAAATATTATGAAGAAATATATAACAAATTAAGATATTATAAAGTAACTAAAAGACTCTACACACAAACATATAGACACAGAAAAAGTTTCATCTAGTAATGGATGTTGGACGTAATATGTTTTAACACACTAAAAACAACACATATAGACCATAACATATTTTCAACAATAAAAATATGTCATAATAGTGGCAGAAAAACCTCACAAATTTAACTTTACAAGACTGAACACTTGTATTGTTAGTTGTTACGTTTTTTACGTGTTTTATCCTCTAAATGTGTGTAAAAAAACATAGAGAGGAAAGAGAGAGAGAGAGAGAGAGAGAGAGAGAGAGAGAGAGAGAGAGAGAGAGAGAGAGAGAGAGAGAGAGAGAGAGAGAGAGAGAGAGAGGCTAATATGATAGAGTGCTGCGTGAAGCGGTAAATATGAGAGTGGTGTTGTGTATATTAGGCATCTTTCATCATCACAACAATCTAATGCAGTTGTGGTGTCACACATTACGGGAAAAAATTGTTACTATAAAAGTACAATACACGTCATAAAATAGCATATATATATATATATATATATATATATATATACAGTATATATATATATATATATATATATATATATATATATATATATATATATATATATATATATATATATTAAACCTTTTGAATCATTTAAAATAATCTGGTACAATTTTAACACTTTTGTTGCATTATATTTTAATTCACTTATTAAAATATTTAATTTTTCATCAATTTCTCTCTGGACTGTTAAAATTAAATAATAAATCATGTATTTTGGCATTAATTAACGTACTCATATTAAAATCTTAAATCCTTATTATGTGTTCAAAAAGCTTATCTCTCTCTCTCTTATATTATGTAGCTATGATAAAAAAAAATCATTTTCTCTATAATATGTAGTTAAACCAAAACTTAAAATTGGTTTTTGTGAATGTATTGTTTGTCACGTGAAGTATATATTTGTGGGTAAAACGACCCAAAAGGTTAAAGCAAGCTGTTAAAACTTAGCTCAGCAATTGTCTGATGACCCCACAGAGAGATCTCTGGAGTTTGCGGTCTATATGCGATCGCTTTTTGTCTACTATCACGTGATAATTGAGTAGTTCTGATGAAGCTATATAAGGGAGGAGAGCAAGTAATAAATCTACTTACAGATAAAAACAAAAGGTGTTTACAAGTTTTACAATCCATTCTTGGGTTCGACTTTTGTACTATGAGAAGAAATGAATTATATATCATTATTAGGTAGTCAATTAAAAAATTTATACATTCAAAAAAAAAAAAAAAAACTTTTTAAATTTAATAATAATTTTCACAGAAATCTTTTAGTGATTTTTTTTTTAAATTCTAATAATACATTTTTAAAAAATCTTTATAATAATTTTTTACTAAGTGATGAAGCAAAATTATATAAATGAAATTAAAAAGAAAAGAAAAAAAATCTAATAAAATTCTCGAGTCTTTTTACGCTGGCTGTACAGACACATTAATTTTTTTCTCTCTCTTGCTAAGTGTGAGTTATGGGAATGTGTTGTGTGAAAAACGTTGTGGAAGGTAATCCGGGTGGTTGTTATTGATGGCCGCAGCCAATTTGCTGCCGTGGAGCTAGGTAACCGCGGATTTATCTGTCACAAATCCTCAGATGCATCGTCACGACAATAAGCCAGCCACTTATTGAACTTTTTTCTCAACGCTTTTTTTTTTTTAACTTTTCTTCTTTTATCTAAGAAAAGATTCTTTAACAAAATAAATTTTATTTATTTATTCTCTCTAACAAGCAATTACTAAACGTCTCGCACTTTTGCACCTTCTCTGACATTTCAATCATATAGATTTTCAGTAAAGCTTTGTTTTGAATGCTTGTTATAAGTTTAGTACAATTTCAAATCAAATATAAATTTCAGTAAAGATAAAAAAAAAATCAATTTTTTTAAATAGAAATCAAATATATTTTTATATTATCGTGTTTACTGAATTTATATTCCTTATTTTAACATGATAATATTTTTTCTTTTTTTGACTAAAAATATTATCAAATGTATTGGAAAAAATAAACTTTGTCAAAGCATTTGTAGATGGGTCATTAATTTGAAATAGTAGAATTGTAGAATAGTAAAATATGTTTTTAAAATAAAAATAACATATTGGATAAATAAGCTATTAGGATCGTGCTAAACAAGCAAATAAATCCAAGATGATCTAACAAATTGACCAAATCATATTGTTTTCTTTTGTATTGTAAGTATTTTAGACTTGAAACAATAAATTATGACAAGAGCATTTTTCTAAAGTAAAGGTGATGCAATAAATTTTATATTTATGGACCTATACATAAAAATCAGATAATTTATAACATAAATTAATGTACCGAAATTCCCATTAAATTATTTAAAAAAAAATCTTACAAGCTAAATAATTGTAATAGGAGATGTGAGCAGACATTGTATTGACTACATTTTTATCCAAGATATTCTATAAATTTAAAAAAAAAATAATAATAATAATAAGCAAAATATTCTTGAATTATTTTAAACAGTATCAAAGTTTCACAGACAGAATAGTAATTTTTAAGTAACATTCATAAGATTTTTTGAAGTAAATAGGATTTTAGATTATTTATTAAAAAATATGAGCATCCAGCAAAGCATATCTTTCTGGCACTCAAGTATCTTTACTTTAGTACTTGACTGTTTGAGATGTATTGTATATTTGAAAGTGCTGAGTCCAGTTGAAAAAGTTTTCATCATAAAGTGAAACAGCAAAAGCCTTTTTTTTTTTTTTTTTTTTTCGCTCTCTCTCATTCATTCTATAATACTTTTTGTTGTTGTTTATTTTGATGCGCGCGTACTAAGTGCAAAGTTGGAGCTGTTTTATATCGGCGGGCCGGCACCAGTACGGGGGTGGTTGTTGTGACTGACGGAGAGTTAGCGGAGGAGATGCGTTTGTAAAGTTTATTTCACTGAGTGGAACTATACCCTCTCTTCTTCCCTTCAATAAAAACATGGTGCTTATATGTATATATATGTGTGTGTGTATTATATATATATATATATATATATATATATATATATATATATATATATATATATATATATATATATATATATATATATATATATATATATATATATATATATATATATATACATATATATATATATATATATAATTTTTTTTTTTACTTTTTACATTTTGAATGAATAAACTTTAACTTCATATAATATAGTTTGTTTCTATACTTAAGTGGTTCACAAAAATGCTATAGCAAAAATAATAATAACAATGTACTTATTTTTATTATTCTAGATATTTTTTACATTGAAAAATTAACATTTAAATAACATGCTTTATAGTGGTATTGTATAAAACCTTCTCTTTTGGCAAAGTACACATACATCAAATATGAAATGCAAAGTATGAGATAGAGTTTCTTTAAGTATAAAGCAAGGAGATGGTCATATAGTTTAATTTTTTAAACATTTTTTTTCTTATTATTTATGCAGCAATTAACTTTTTAAACATAACTTAAAAGATTTAAAGTTAAACCAATATAATATTATTAATAACATGATAATAAAATATAATTTTACATACAATAGCGAGTGATGAAATAAATTTCTAGCATTATTATCTTTCTCACAAAACAATATCAGAGATTCCACACTAATTAGGAATTGAGACGTAAAATAATTTATTTATTTTTTCTGTGGATACGCACGAGTTCAGTGTTTTGGATACATGGGTACTTGTGAGTGACAGCAAAAATATGGACACGTGCTTATGTAGCAAGCAAGCAGGCAGGCAGTTGCTACACAAAGGGAATTTTCCACTTGGATACACCGCGAAATTGAAAAGTTATTCTCGAACATTGTAGGCTGCTGCTTCTGTTGCTGCTACTGCTGCTGCTGGGCAGTAGAAACAATGGATCCATATGCAAGGTATAAACATAGTGGATGGCTGGCTGGCCAGTAACATAACCAAACCAAACCAAGCAAACGAATTCTATATAGTCAAAGAAATTTTACACAAGGATGACATGGACTTAAAATTCAGTTAGTAAACATACAAAAAAAAAAAAAAAAAAAAAAAAAGAAATCTAAATAAATTATATATATTATATATATATATATATATATATATATATATATATATATATATATATATATATATATATATATATTCATTGTGTTGTATGTATTGATATTTATTTAAGGAGAACTTATTTTCTTATAAATATTGCAACGAAAATATTGTAGACAAACAATTAAACGTTTAGTATACTCTATTACTCAAAAAGCAATTGAAATTTGAAATAAATTTGTTTAAAAGTAGAATTGGATTTTGTTATGAATTTTTTAATACATTTTTAACATTCTTTTAATATTTTTAGATTAAGTTTAAAGTTTCTTTATTTTAATTTTAAACTACGATGATGCTAATTGTAACAATACACTTGTTATCTTAACACTTGTAGCTTCTAGTAGTGTGTATTGAAAGAAATTGTTAGTGAGAGAAAGAGAGAGAAGAAAAAAAGAAGAAGAGGAGAGCAGAAAAAGAATAACAATTTGTGGTTAAGATAGAAATTTTAAATTAAAATAAAAAAAAGTTAAAAGTAAATCCCTTAGTGTCATAAGAAGATAGTTATACAAAATAATCTTCATCGTTTTTGTGTGGTTTAACTTAAAGTAAACGACACCACAGAAACAACGTAGTATAATAATATAGAGATGTTATATTATGGGTATAGTCAGTTTGGCGGGGCCCTAAACAGGCAATTGTCCGAGATGAGGCAATCACCGGGCCGAGCGCCAGATAAGCCTCAAAACGAGCGTCTAGGGAGACATTACGTCGAGGAAGATTACCGCAGTAGTAGTAGTATAGTAGTAGTAGCAAAGTATATTATACATATAGATATAATATAATGTCGCCTGCCGCCAGCCAGATTATCATTCCCAAAGACCAACTTTGATAGAGTCGTAATCGAGGATAATTATGAAAGAAAATTAGCCCACAAGACTTGGCGACAAAGTGCTTTTACTGCAAAGATATAGAGGGAGAGAAAGAGATTGTTTTAGTTCTCTTTTTAGAGATTTTATACAACTAACATTCTCTCTCTCTCTCTCTCTCTTCTTTATTCATTGCACACTGAAGATTTTCTTCTTCTTCTTACCCAAACTCGTTGTGTAAGATTATTTGCTCTCTCAGCTAACGTTAGACAATGGGCTAATTGTAAGAAGCCTCTCTATCTTTTCTTTTTCTTTTCCCCCTTCTCTCATTTTCCACGCTCAATGCTACGTCCCTCCCTGAGGCATAGTGAAAGATGCAAATGAGTGCTATATGTTTGCTTAGTTTCTCACTTCGTAAAAATAAAAAAATATAATATGCAATAAAAAAATCTTATTATGATTGTTTCAAGTTTTTTTTTCTCTCTGGTGCTTTTTTTTTACTATGTTTTAACACAGAAAAATTATTATCTAAAAAATTAATCTTAACAATCTTATTTTTATGAATACTTTAATTGTATAAAAAACTAAAGAAAATAAAACTTTAATATAAGTTGCTTCAAATTAAACACGTAATTTTCTTACATTGTTTTTATACTCATTAAAGTTACACACACATTTAACAACAACATAAATACAGAAGGGGAGAAAATCTAGTAGAAATCTTATAAACAGCTTAAACTTAATATTATAAATTTATTTTATTTACTTAAAAACATGTTTATTATATTATTTATATTGTAAATTTTACTACAAAATAAAGTAATAAAAATGGTAAATTCATCTAAAAATTGTTATGCAAATTTATATATATACATAATAATATATAAAATTATTATACAAATACTAAAGTTAATTTACCTATTGTAGGTTAGTTTAGTACGTACAGCAGTTATATACATACACAAAAACGAGTAAAATATAAAGAATAAGTTTAAAATAACTGTGTGTGAAATGGGCGCAGATGTAAGGCGAAGTAAAGGCAAGCAGGCAAGCAGAGTTTTACTAAATACACTCAAGCAGCCCATAGTACGCGGCACAAAGAAAACGTTAATTGCCGCGAGCAAGTTAGTTTTATACATCCGTACTGTTTTAAACGGGTTTAAAATTACATTTGCAGATTAGCATGAAAATGGCCTGAGATATCGTCTTCACTATGAAGTAAAGCCAGCAGCAGCAGGCGTTTATTCTCCTCCCTCTAACTCCAACCAGTACTGTATAATGGGCCATTACTGTGATTTGCCACGCTCCACCAACTTTCTCGTGCAGTTTAGAATGGCAGCAAAACGCCAACCGAAACGTAAGAAAAACTTTTTGACTCAAAATTTAGTAACGTAACAGTTTTTCTTTTTTTCTGCTTAAAAAAAAAGTTAAGTACATAAAAAAAGGATTGAGATAAGATTTACTGAATTCGTATAAGTTAGAATTTAAAAATAAATCTTTTATTTAATCTGTACGCAAATGACTATAAAATTACTGCGCAAATATAAAAACTATTTTATCAAATTGTTTTTGCATTCATCAGTAGCATTGCATAGAGCTCGCGCCTGCAAGATTTGTAAGTATGCAACCAGTAGAGCATACATACCCACATTGTTGCCTACTTTACAGGGGCTCCTATAAACTGACGACCGTTCATTTACAATTAATATTTTTCATTTGTTTTTATTATTATTTTTTTGGTGCATAAATAAAAAAAATACAAATTATATTATTGATTTGTTTTAATATTTAGTTTATAAAAACAATTTATGTCCACTATTTCATTTCTACCGTAAAAAACTATACATTATACTGTATTAGAAAAATATAAATGAAGTAATATTAGTAAATAAATGACCAAAATTCAATTATTTAAGGATTAAAATAAATCTTAATACTGACATTTTTTAAAAAAGTTTATTGGTGTTTTAATTTTTATATGATATAATTTTTATCTAAAAATACAATCATAATTAAATCTTATTTAAAGTAATAAACTAAAAATGACATAAAGTATGTATTTAATATAATGACAAAATATACGTCCCCATGTATCACTGTCAATCTATATTGATGATATATAACAGCTTAAAGTTAAAACTATATAAGCTTAACTATATAATTTATATATAAAAAAAATCTGTATATACCCGTGTGTGATTTATCATTGTGAACGCAAAAAAAAAAATTAATCCTTTAGAACATGTTTGCTATTGCAAACTATTTTGTAAATCTTTTGTTATATATATGTGTATACCATATATACATAAAATATCCTACTCTATTTTATATATGATTTTGGTATAATAATAATAATATAGTATCCCCATACAATATTATATACCACCCTCTCTATTCTGTTACAGAGTAGCATTGTTATACGGCCATTAGAGCACTATCAGATCTTCCTCTCGATTCTCATTTGCGTGGTCGCGATGTAGACTCTTGCCTATATATATATATATATATAAAAGCTAACTGTATAGTCACCAAACCGCTTCTATATACACCACCAAGTGCAAATCTCCTGTCAGCCACGATTCAATTACGATTTTATCTCCAAAATAGATGACAGTTATTTCCGAGACTGTATGAAAAGAGAAAGAGAGAAAGTGTGTGTGTGAGAGAGAGAGAAACATTACAAAAGAGGGGGTGGAGTGGGAGCGAGGAGAGGTATATATGTGTAGGGGTATAAAATCCCACGCCAGTGGTCGCGAAACCACCACGTTTTAAACTTCCTTCATAACACAAACCCTATAAAATGTCTTCCCCTTTCATCATTGTCGTCCTCTAGAGAAGAAAAAAAAACAATAGAAATACCAACCACATTATTTTAATTATTAAAAAATTTTATACTGTTTAAATGATTTATTTTTTAATATTTAAATTTTTATAAAGCCCCTTTTTTCACTCTGAAAATATATGAAAGAAGAAAGAGAAGTAAAAAAATAATAATAATACAAAATATTTCATTATTAAATGTTATGTCACATAAGAGAATATTAAATAAATAACAATATAAAAATGTTTACTACGCTTGGAATAATAATATTACTACTTTTTTTTATGTATTGTATATAAGTAAAATTCTAAGGTTTGTTTTTAAAATTAGTTTTCCAAACGAAACATATTATATATATATATATATATATATATATATATATAAGAAAAATAATATTTTTTTATACTTAACCTTTTTGATAAAATATTCAGACTGCGTGACTAAATTCAATGCAAATTAGGTTACTTAAATTGTGTTTATTTTAACTCTCCACTGTTATTTTATATACATATAAAAATGTTTAAAATCTATATAATAATATATATTTTTGTTCAAATTTAAAGCTTAATTTTAATCTTGATAATAATGGTTTTTAAAAGCGTTTTTATATAATTGTCAATATTGCAGAGTTTTTTTTTTTCTATGTGTTTTTAAAGAGGCTTTTTTTCCCGTCATTGTGGGATTTTTCTGCGTGTTCGATATCATTAGTAGAGTGTATATCGTCGTCATCATCATCACGGTAACTATCACCGCAAATAGAAAAACATCTTCAGACCATTAGAGACTTTTGCTTCAACACAAGAACTCCCTCTTTCTCTCTTCTTCTTCTTTATATAATATCTTCAATCCCCTTTTTCGTACTCTAATGGTTGCTTGAATGCGTAGCCCATTTCCTTTTTTTTCCCACAAGTAAAAGCATATAAACTACATTACATCGTTTACTGAATCTATTACCTATCTTAAGTATATTATGTCATAATACATAAATATTTTTATATACTTTCTTTATCATTAATATTAAAATATACTAAAAAAAAAAAAAAAAAAAAAAAAAAAAAGGATGAGAGATGTATTATAAAAATGACTTAATTTTCCAACACTTAACAAATTATTAGTTGTTGTTTTTCTTTCTTTTTAAATTTTCAATATTATTATGTATTTTAATACCCTCGGTATAGATATAGGGAAACATGGTGTCGGGTTATCAAAGTATATAGCTCAGTGGATACTGTGAATGCAAGCACCCAATCATGTGACAAAAAAACACACCATTGAATTTGTCTGTAGTGTAATGACGTGAAAATCCCTAGATAGTCATGTCTAAAAAAAAAAAAAAAAACTTTCACAACTTTAGGCTTATAGAATTTGGATTTACATTATGATATATGACAGAAATCGTTTTCAATTTAAAAAAGAGAGAGAGAGAGAGAGCAAAAAATAAACTTTCTTTCTCAATATGCTTTATATCCTATTTTAATATTTGTAATATTTTAACTTTCTTCAAATTTATAAGTTTTACTGATGTGTAAATTTATTTATTTTACTAGTAAGTTTTGTATTATAAAAGAACTTTGAAATGCTTTATACTTTATACGTTTAGAATTAAAGTAATATATCTCAATAGAGATATATACCTTTTTTATGTCTATTTTAAATATACAATTTAACGTTTATCCCTATACTTTAAAAAAAAAAAAATCCTATAATATAATGGTAAATGTTAAAGTTCTTTTTAAGGCTTAAATATTTCTTATATAATGTATATATAAATAAATTGATAGTATCATAATACAGGGACTATTACTGGTATAAGCGGGTGGATGAATTCTATATATTGACAGTTTAGGAACATTAAGTTGTGGTGAAGCTATCGCTATTGTTAGCCGCAAAAGTGGGTGGAGATAAGAAGAAGTATATATGCGGGATATTAAGGGTAGGTTTTTGGCAGGGTAATCAGTGGTCAGTTATCTCCCTATACCAGGATATGACCATACTTGTATCTATATAGGGGAGTATGTATCTTCTGTATATATATATATATATATATATATATATATATTCACCCCCCTCTCTCTCTCTTTATATACATAAAGATTATTATTATATATGTCTACAAAAGGGATGTTTTTACCAAGTTTTGCTTATTTTTCATTTAATCCTCTACATTAATGCATGACTTATGACCACCATACAAAAAAAAATTATATAAAGAAAGAAAAGAATAAACGTTTAAATCTAGATCTAAACAAAATATAATTCTCTTATATATATCAACGAAAATTATTCCTAACGTTTATCCCTATTTTGTTAAGTAAATCTTGACTCATATAATTTAAGAGGGGAGAAGAATAAAGGTTATATAAAGTAAAACATTAAAAAAATATTATTTAATACTTATTTTTATTATCCACTTATTAATAATGAAAATGATTGAATGCTTTTTTTTTTTTTTTTTCATATTTTTTGTTTGTTTATTTTACATAAAACGGCTATCACAGGTTCAAGTTTTGGTAACTATTGCATTACATTTTTTTTACATGAATAAATTTTAGTATTATTTATTCATTGAAAGAAATTAAAATGCAAATGAGCAAAAAGTAAAATAATGAATAAAGAGGTCATTTTTTTAAATGTTAACAACATTTTGCAGTACAATGGCACATAAAATATTTTTATAAATTAAAAATAACATTTTTTTGTTGTAATTATTATAAAACTGTTCCTGGAGATTTTTTTCTTCAAGCCTTTTTTTTTTTTAATATTATTATTTTTCTTGCTTCTTATTCTTGTTTACTTTATCATTATTCTATTGTAATAATACAAACAGGCAACAATGCATTATAAACACGACATTCATATGAGCAGGAAAGAATTATTTTAAATTACTTTTTGATTTCCTAATATCTATACAATGATTATTAATAACCATTAATGTTAATATGAATTATGTAAATGATGTGATGAATAATTTTTTTAAGAGTTGAACTCTGTTCTTATTTACACATGATAACAAAAAAATAAACGTAACGTCATTTCAATTAAATAGTCATTAAACAGAACACTTTTTTTTCTCTCTCTTTGTCTTAGAGTTCACTGATTGTTTACTCTTTTTTTATTTTTCATATCGTATACGTCACTATTTTGTAGTTTTTTTTCTGGGGACATTTTTTTATAATCTTGATTTTGACACTTAATAGTTTAACTTAACACCGTATCATCTGAAGGAATGTGCCATGTGGTAGCTGTTCAGCTAGTCCCTGGCAGCATGGAAGTTCCAGGACTCTTACTTGAAGATCCGTTACTTCCAGGATTATTATTGTTCATGTCCCCACGTCCACTCAGCATGTGAGACGGCTAAAACAAAAGACCATACATTTTTTTCAGTATTAATTTGTGTTTTTTTCTTCTTTTGTAATATTAAAAAAAAAATCTATAATTATACTGAATGCTCCCCTTTGTAATAATTAAACCTTGTCTTGAATTCATAATTTATTTATATCTTTGCTACTTGTACACGCACCTATACAAGAAAGACTCAATTTAACAACACCCAATGTGTGCATACACACGCATGCAGTATTTTGTTTTAAGCACGCGTGTTACGTACTGAAATGAATGTATCTTCAGAAAATATCTTAAAGAATTTATATATTAATATTTGTAATAAAAATTTATAAAAATGTATTATTGAACAAATTAATATCTTTATCGATTAAGTTTATAAATATTTTAATAACACAACGATGTAAATTTATTAATTAAAAAAAATCTATAAAAAAAATGTATATAAATAAGTAGACTTGAAATAAATTACCGCATTACTGAATAATGACTTGCTATGTAATAATTATTTCCCCCTTTTTCATTATTAAGCATGTTATTAAACTAACTAACAAACACCACTCACACACACACACACATAAACAAAAAATATATGTACAGTACAGTATATTAATGGACAGTTTGTTGCATGCAAATTTCTATATTATGTATTTTCGTATTCTCATACGTCTCATTATACATGCATTGTGTTTTGTTAGCTGTCTATATATTATATAAACATACTATTAAGATCAATATAAATAGAGTATTATACATATAAATAAGCACCAATTTTAATGAAAATAGACAGGTTTATAAAAGAAAAAAATCGTTAATTCCGTTTGAGCTTTTGCGGCACGATGGTGTCAACTGTTTTGACAGTAGATGGTATAAATAATTATATTATAGGGAGGGAGTTGGAGTGACACTCGATAGTATATACCGCCATCTCGTTAGTAAAAGCGCGGCCATCATTTTTGACTGGAAATTTTGATAAGAGAGAGAGAGAGAGAGAGAGAGAGAGAGAGAAACACAAACCACTTTTTTTTAATACTATATGCCTTTTTACAATTTTTTTTTTAAATTTAACAGCAAACGAGTATGTTTTTGATAATCAGGCTTGACTACCCTGTAGCATTTTATATAAATTATCAAAATGATACCATGGTATGCAAACTCATAATTAAATACTTTTATATATATAAATATTATTATACGAATATTATTATTATACGTATAATGTATATAATATAAAAATTTGTAAATGAAACACAAAAGACTGTTATATATACACCTTTATATTTAATTAATATTATAACAAAGTTTCTCATGACGGTACCAAAAGTTTATTAATTATTCTCAAAATTCCACAGAAAATATTTATTAATATAGAAATACCAACGTGAGTATAATACGATGTTATATTCATATATATATATATATATATATATATATATATATATATATTACATACTTTATAATAATACTTTATGAAAATAAAATATAGAGAGTATAAAGGCAATTCAGGAGTTAAGTTTTAGTTAATATATCTGAAGTGTTGATCGAATTACATCATGACACACTCTTTAGTGTACTCTACTGTACATACGTGACATTATATATTAGAAGAGAGAGAGAGAGAGAGGAAAGGAATGCAATATATATAGTAACGTTGTGTCGGCGACTTTAGTTACAAAAGCTCCCCTGTTTAATTAACATCCTTGGCTTTGGAGAAACTACCATACTTCTCTTATAACGCCACAACACGCTAACATGCGTTTATTAGCTACTCTCAACAAACGTTAAACTCTTCTCTAATCAAAATTACGTCCTTTCTTCTCGTTTCGTTAACTTTCTCTCTCTCTCTCTCTCTCTCTCTCTCTCTCTCTCTCTCTCTCTCTCTTATCATCGTCATGACGGAAACCTGAGCAGCTTTCTCACACACACTCACTCTCTTCTTTACTTTGTTCTGAATTTACTGGACCGCATAACCTTTACTTTAGCTTCCGTTTTACCTCATCAAATTACATTATTTTCATGAAAATAACATTTGGTCAACAAAAAATACATTACGTACATATATTATAATATTTATAAAATTTTCTGTTTGTATCTTTAAGAATTTTTACTGTATCAAAAGTTTACATAATAAAAAGTTAGCAAATTTTGTTTTTCATTTTGTTTTTCGTATGCTTTTTATAATTGCAGCTATTATTACATGAGATATAGACTTTTAATTATTACACCTAAAGTTGGGTGTAATTCTGTTTCATTTTAAAAATAAAGTAATGCTCGTATAGCTTGTAGCACAAAAATGAATTTCTATCAATGATCTGTTCTAAAACTACGTATACTGGCATGCAGTAAAATGTCCATGCATATTCCATGCATGTTGATTGTTAAGTTATTATAATTAACTATTCAAACAACGCAGAATAGAAGATATGAAATACGTGCATGTACCTTACCGGCAGCTGACTCGTCTGTCGTTTGAGTTGTGCCAAACTTGAAGGATTGTATGCCATATTTGCAAATACAAGACGTTCCTCGTAATCATATTCACAAAGGATTTTGTTCTCGCAAAGATAGAACCGATCTCCTACACAAAACCTGAAACATAACGTAAACAAATTCATTATTTATCAATTTTTTCACAAACCAGTAAAGTTTTCACTATATAATGTATTACTGTGTATACAGTATACTATATACTAATGAACAAGTACAGTACAATTATCAAGTCTTACCACATATGTTCTATATATATTTTTTTAATTAGCATACATTATATAGATTTTTTCCGCAAACCATTTTCCATGTGTGTTCAACAGTATTACAAATTATGTACATGAGTTGCAAATGGCAGGTGATATAGGAAGTATAGGGTTTGCAAAATAAAATCTTTATGCTATAAATGTGCTTATCCACAATAATATAGCAGAAAAAATTCAACTATCTCTGTTATTTCTGTATTTTGATCATAATTGTAAATGAAATTTCCACGAAAATACAAATTTACTTCACAAAAATACATATTTATTATAATATAGCATTAGGAAAAAAAGAGCTAAAATACAAAATTACAAATTCTTTAGTGTTAAAAAAGTTTTTTAATAAAATATACATGTTTCAACTATACGTTGTAACAAACCAAATCTTTATTAAGAGCAAATATGAGTTAAAAGTTAAAAGAAGGCAAAAAAAAAAAAAAAAGTAAAATTACTGTGAAATGAGGTATGGTTTATAATAATAATATTAAAAAAAAGGAGAAAAAAAAATTAAAAAGTATGCATACAAAGGTAAAATCCCATTTCATTAAGATAGTTTAATATTTCCGCGGCTCATAACTAATTACTACAGTAACCCTTTTGTTTGCAATGTGCGTTTATTGTTCCGCGCTTTGTCAAGATTTTTATTATTTCCTGCCTCGAGTTTTTAATTTCGTTGTTTAATATTGCACACTCCCTTCATTCTCTTATTCATACATAAAAAAAAACTCTAATGTAATTTTTTTCCTGCTTTATATTATAAAAAATAATTATGAATAAAAAAAATTCTATTGTATATCTTGTTTATACAGGTGCAATACTATACAAGATGGACTTATATATTCTGAAAGATTTATGATATTAAAATAATATATTGATATTACTTTTTTTTTGTATGTAGCAGCAATATATATACAATTTATTTAAGTGCATACTATGTTCGATTTCAAAATATTACTTGTAAGTTTATACTCATCCTCTTTTTTTTTCTGTTATACAGTATAGTAAGTAAAGTGAATATAAGTTGATATAGAATGGCAGCTAGCCATTCCCCTTCTCTCTCTCTCTCTCTCTCTCTCTCTCTCTCTTTCATTCTATATTATAGTACCGTGTCTTTCAAACATTTAGCGGCCTATAGGGAAATCACAGAAGCCCAGCTCTTAAAACATCCCGCATACGACATACCGCGTGTATATAGTATACGCAGATCAGATAGCAATAAAGAAAGAACTATATTAACAGTAAGTGATATCAAAAACAATTCTTCTTTTTCCACCTGGGTTTCTAAAATATATGTACAAAACTTTTTTTTTTCTTTTTTTTTTACGGAAAAAGAGGATATATATCGGAAAACTTGATTGAAAATTATATTATTAATATTTTTATCTTTTTGTTCCCTTCAAAAACAATCACATTTCGAATTCTAAATGTTTTTTTTCTTCTTGTTCTTATTTCCGTAACAAGAAAGATGAAAGAGAGAGAGAGAGAGAGAGAGAGAGAGAGAGAGAGAGAGAGAGAGAGAGAGAGAGAGAGAGAGAGAGAGAGAGAGAGAGAGAGAGAGAGAGAATGAAAATTGTGAGTGCTTTATGGCTAGAAGAAAAATTAAATTTTTCTCTTACATTTTTTTAACGTCTTTTTGAATTGAATTTTTGAATAACATGCAATTACATTATATATTTAAAAGTGTAATAGATTCAATTTAAAAAAGGTTTAAATTATAAATATAAATGTATCTCTAAAATATGTATATTTTTACATATTAAAATATATTTGTTTCCTTTTATGTCACATAATATACGCAAGCTATATAATAGTAAAAAAAAATAAAATAAAAATAAAAACAATATTGTAGATTTTTTTCTTGTTATAAAGCTCTATATTTTTCCTTGAAATATTCCTTTTCATATCTGATGAGAGAATCTTTTGAAGTCCAATAGTGCGCTGAATGGACAAATGGAAATTTAAATCGGTCGTACGTTTTATTTTTTTTAGATATATATATTTTTACTCTCTTGTAACTTATTTTATATATGGTTTGTTGAGACTTTGCGTCGCACTAAATCATGATATTGCTAGTTGTGTAGATGGCATCTTTCTATATTATATGCCAGTACAAGAATCATGTATAAAATATATAGACCTATAAATCGACTTGAAGAAATTGTTATTTTGCATGAACGGACGACAGTTTGATCAAGTTATAGAGAGAAAGAGTGAGGGGCGATTTTTACGACTTTCTGCCACACAAACCTTACTTTTATACTATACTGTATATATAGTTGAATTTTACGAGTGGCAATCGGCACGTTTCACCTGTCATCTAACATATATATAGAAATAGAGATACTGCGTGCTTTTGTGTCACCTGTACCATCTAAAACTTCTGACATAAATCTGACCATTAAAGATATTACATTTAAATTTCTGTAACTATTGAATTAAATATTATGATATTGACATCCAAGTACTGCAATCAAAAGTTTTATAGTATTATATACCCAGAAGTTCAGAGATAAAAAAAAAAGCTACTATAATATAGATCATTTTACGACTGTGGTATTTGTTTTAAAATTTTATATATTTCCTCTTTTATTTATTTAAAACGTTTACTACTATACCTTCTTGAAAGTTTTTTGTATGAGCTATATGATATGACAAAAAGTGCTATTGATCGTAAATAGACAATTGAAAAAAAAATTTGAATAAAGTATTATATACCATACAACAGGATAAATACAATAACGTGTGATTTAATAGAAATGAATGCTATGAGGTGGATTGGTGAACCGTCCTGAGATACCACTACTACCACTGCCAGGACTGACCGGAGTCATGAATAGACCTGTCAAGCATAAACACTTATCTTTTCGTTGTATCTGTGATACACTGGCATACGCGTGAGCATTGTGCGGAGAACACAATTTTCTTCTGCAAAAGCCTGCATACAACTGCACCACAAGCTCGGTTTTAATTGCACATTAATGGTTTATTTCTCGTGATTTTAATTGCTAGATAAGAATGCGTTTTAACTGTCGTTTACATACTCAGGAATGATATTTCTTAAGTTGTTGCAATAATTTATATGAATTTCAACTGACCTGTGATTACATTGTTGACACGCGAAACACTCAAGGTGGTAGACATTGGACCTGGCTCGCATCACCATCTCAAAGGCCGGGATGACCTTAGCACACGCTGCGCAGTAGCCCGTGTTGCCAAACAATCTGCGCAAGTAAATAGACACGTCAGTAAGAATGGTCGAAGAACAATGAGAGCGGAGCTTATACCTGAGGTAATCACGTCGACACAAGATAAGGTTGGCCTTGGTGTACAACGTGGAACCCACTTCTCCCAGTCGACAATCACAACAGCCACACTTGAGGCAATCCTCGTGCCAGAACATGTCGAGGGCCTTCAGTAAGAACCTACGCGCGCACACCAAAAGTCAGTTAGCATACGTGACTGTGAGGTCAACGTGGCATCGTGAAGTGACACTCACCTGTCTGTGATACGTTTCCCGCAGCCCGCACATTCCTGTGGTGGTGAACCCTTGGTCTGCGGCTCTGCTTTTATGTCCATCGTCATTGTGGCCAATACTGAAACATTCAGCAAAAACGGGACTCGTAAATACAATGAAAAATAAAATTAGGAAATGCCTGAAAATTTAAATGAAATCTGTCTATTAAAATTATAGGTTAAAAATATAAAATTATTTCAAACAATGCATGCTAAAAAATTTTCAGCTTTCAATTTAATTTTATATTGAAACGATATTGCAAACTTTCAAAAACTGTAATAAGATTCTATTGTTTTAAGTAATAATTTTGAGAGAGAAAAAAATCCAGTAGAGAAAAAATATTAAAAAGATAGGATCAGTTGTTATAGAATTTTTTTGTGTATAACCGCATCAGTCAAGTTGTTGTTATATAAAAATTTCCATTGTTGATGCGCGCGAGCTGCCATATAACTTGCAACTCAATCTTAAGGGGATGCTTTACCCTAGAGAATTCTCACAGATTATGTGTCCGGCCACAACTCGGGCGCCACTCACTAGATAAGAGTATGAAATATGGAAGTACTGTCTAGCCAGAAAGTAGTATATAGAATGAAATGCTTTAGTTGGCAATGTTTAAAATATGACCATCACGAAAACGAGTATAACGTCTGAAAATTTTTATTTACTTTTGTGTAGATAAAAAGTTTAGACACTTTGAGTGATTTTATGATACATAGCTTTTTTTTTTTTTTTTTTTTCTTCTTCCTGCTATTGTTCACCATTTTATATTATATAAACTGTCAAAATATAATATTGAAAATATAATATAGATGAAAGCAAATAAAAAATATATGAAATAATAATAATAAAAAAATGATTGAAAATTTAGTGGGGAGAGGTTAAATTTATTAAATCAGAATTTAATGAATGGAAAAATACAATAACACGCAACAGAATCAAATTTCCTTTTTTCATTTTCTCTCGTAAAATATAAAATTTTTAAAGCTCTGTATTTTATTAAAATACTGATATCTTTGATATTGGTTGTTATTAAAATTGTTATATTATTATACTGTATAGCTGAAAGTAATTTTTATTGGAAGTTAATTTCAAGAATATGTTGAACTATTAGCTTCTGTTTTAAAATGATATGTTAAAATTTCAAGTTATAGTGACCATAACAGCTATATAATGAAAAGCTACTTTATTTTGATTTACTTTTTTTTTTTTTTTTTTTTTTTTTTACGAATGAAGTGTTTGAGGTGGCATTGTGCCAATCAAGTGAGAGAGAAAATGAGTACTTCTTGTCGTCGTGGGTCATGATGAGCAGACTGCTCTCTCTTACTCTTCAATGTTTATTTAAAATCTTATAGCTTGAGCCACTCAGCTTCAGTGTCAAGCAGAGAAAGAGAAAGAAAGACGTTATCTCATGACAGCTACTTGAGCTTCTCTCTCTCTCTCTCTCTCTCTCTCTCTCTCTCTCTCTCTCTCTCTCTCTCTCTCTCTCTCTCTCGCTTTTTGCTCACCCCACCGAACTGACTGCTATACTACTACTACTGCTTTGCTAACCACTTGTCGGAGTGACGCCCACCATACAAACCAACCACCCCAGAAAAAAAATCTTATGACCAATTTTCCGGGGGGTTTTATAGTTAATATCTTTTAAGATCGTTTTAATCCATTTTTTTTTATTTAAGATGTAGTATAAATTATATCAATGAAATATTTAGTAGCGGGATTTTTAAAAGGCAGTTAACTGGATATTTTGTGCAAGAAATTGACCGAAATATTTTGTATGAATGCAAACATGTATGTAAGGACTTCAAGAATTAACTATGATATCAAACGTTTAAGCCAACATTGTGCTATTAATTATACGGCTATTTTTTTTTCCAGTTCTCAATGCAATCTTAAAAATAAGTGTACAATTAATATTATTCACAAATTTTTCAAAAACAGAAAATAATAGACAATCATAAATGAAACTGTAAGCTGCTTTGAAAAAATTAAGTTTTCAAGGTTTTTAGAAGTGAAATGATTTTCATTGTCAGTAAACAGCACCTTGAAAATAGCTATTAAACTTCCCTCTTTATGTTACTTTAAAATTTTAATTAAACAAATAATAAATTTGATTAAACACAAACCATTATTAACAAAGTCTTATAATAATATACAATCGTCTTAAATACGATCTTACTAAATTAGAAAATTTTCTAAATATCTGGCTATAATAAAATGTGTGTTTATAATAGATTAAATGTATAATGTTTATAAAAGTTTCATTATATTTGATATATAAAAATTATATTATTCATTCTTATATATATTATTATACTAAAGCAGTTATAGTAAACGAGCTTTTTGTTAATCAATAATGCCTATAAATTCTATATGAGCGAGAGAGAGAAAGAGAATGAAAGAGAGAGAGAAAAATTAATTAAATTTTATCCATTATAATGGAGCAAGTCAATTTTAAAATTGAAGTTTGTAATTAAGGAATATTTTATGAATCATGACTCATTACAATGATGGTGGTTAAAATGGGTTTGAAAGAGAGAGAGAGAGAGAGAGGTATATTGGAGTGTATATAGTTGCTATATAGTATAGCAAAAGCTTTAATGTATAATTCCCATGAAGCGTTTAGATTTTGTGCCCCTAAAACTGACTACCACAAAATTGGTTTTGTAACGTCACAATAGTCAATAATGTAATTAGTTTGGTGGAGAAGTAAAAGTGGTAGTAGGAGGAGGAAAAAGTGGGGGTAAAGCGGTGTAGGGGGTGGGGTAAGGGAGAAAAGAGAAAGAGAGAATGAGAGAAGAGTAAAACTATGGATCCAATTTGGTTGGAGGGAAATGAAATAAAAGATGATGCTATAATTAAACACATGCCTCGAATACCCAATCTTCAACATCGTAATAACAAAAGCAAAAACCATTTACGAAAGTGGAAAAATACATAAGAGAAAAGAGTGAGAGAGAGAGAGAAAGAGAGAGTTAAAAAACAGAGAAAGAGAGAGAAAATTGATGAGCTAAGCGATGAAGAGATGCCCGGGATTTAACTTTTTTTTTTTTTTTAGTTTTATATTACTCTTTCGTATTATTATACTTCTGTTTTAATTAACAAGCTATGACAGTAGCGTTGTTACTTTAACAAGAAGAGTACCTCTCTCTTTTTCTCTCTCTCTCTCTCTCTCACTTGCTAAATTTTTATACATATATTTTTTAAATCCTTGTATATTGAAATGGATGCTCTATAAGTGAGAATCTCACTCTATACTATAATATATACCACCCTCCTAATTTCCTGCTATATACCCTCCTCTTCTACATCTCTATACCAAACGTCCTCTTTCCCTTACGGCTACAGCTAAGCCAAAAGCTTTAACTGAGCCGGTGGATTGCAATTACTCGACAGAACATTCGCTTGATTGCAGCAGGCCCAGATTAAACGTTGTGTGGGGAGAAGAGAGAGAGAGAGAGAGAGAGAGAGAGAGAGAGAGAGAGAGAGAGAGGAGAAAGTGAGTCTGGACTGAAGTGAGATAGACGCTTTATAATGACACCACACTATGAAATACTTCTGTTTAAATCTCGCTCATATATATATATATACACCAGAGAGGAACTTGTCCTATCTCAATTTATATTAAATAAAGCTTAGTATATGAAAATGTCGTTTTCATTTATTTATTGTCTTAAATAATAATATTCATAAAATATTTACATTATATATATATATATATATATATATATATATATATATATATATATATATATATATATATATATATATATTATATATATATATATATATATATATAAATACACTAAATAAATTGATTATAATATCTTTGAGCATCAACTAAATAAATTATACTGTATAATTTGTTACTTAAATGCACTTCAAAGTATTTTGTTAAAGTATAATATTTGCTAGACATTACTGTAAATATTTAATTTTGAACAGACACGACTTTGATGCAAATGTCACTCAAAATGAATGTTTGTCGTTATATATATATATATATATATATATATATATATATATATATATATATATATATATATATATATATATATATATATATATATATTAAAGTAGATAGACATTGAAGTAAAAAAATCCAGTTAGATAGGTGGGGTGTTAAAACGTGTCACGTATACAGCTTGCAGATAAGTAAACGTTAATCGTCTTATAAGATGACAACGGAGTTCCGCTATGTATACCCTCTGTCTGTCTCTTGTGTGTGGTGTCGTAGTAGCCAGCCCGCACACCAAGGGTTTTGTAAATAAACCGTTTCGATGATAAGATTATGTATAGTAATATTTAAGTAAGTATATATAGCAGCATAATTCTATGTTCATAAATGTTTGTAATTCTTTCGGTGTGTGCTACAGGCTTTACTATTCTGTAATACATATGTATGCTTTTTTTTCCCCAATGATATAGTAGAGCTTATATGTAGAAAAATAGAGTCTATAAAAATGTATTGACTATTTATTTAATGATATAAAACTGTAAAAAATGAATAAATATTTTTGTAACTGTTTGCAATGATATTATGTATAATATATTTTTATAATTTTTACGACACAACAGGAATACAGCTATATATATATATATATATATATATATATATATATATATATATACGTCTATATGGAAATTTATTAGGGAAAAACTAATTTAAAGAAAGTGTGTTAATATAATATATTATACTGTATATGTATGTATATATATATATATATATATATATATATATATATATATATATATATATATATAATATATATATATATATATATATACATACATACATATACACGCATATATATTTTTGTGTAAGTTAAAATTGTGTTGCGCATGGAAAAAACGGTACGGGGAAACAAAGGGGACATGTGCTAATGAGAAGCATCCCCATGGTCACACCAGCCAACTAATGAGCGCTTTGTTTATTCAGCAATGAGCACTGGCTTCGAGTCCCTTGAGGCAACAACTATGTGAATATCAAGGTATGAAAAAAAACTACTCTTTTATAAATATGTATCATCTTCAGGCAAAGCAAGAAGAGACGTTCATAAAGTTGGCGTGAGAAAAAAAATAGTAGAAGAAGAAGGAAGAAGAAGAAGTCAACATTGAAAATTTACCACCCACATATAATATTATACAAACTTGCAAAGTAGATAAAAACACACACTCAAGTCTTTTCGTGTTTACAACATGTTTTTGTGCAATTCTGAAGATGCTCTGTAAAAAGGTATATATATGTACAGTTCATAAAATAAAAAAAACTATCTTTGTATTATACTTCAGAACAAGTGAGAACAAAAAAGAAATTAAACAATCGAGATAAATACTCTTAAGAATATAATTTTGTAACGATATTACTTTTTAACTCTGCTATAAAGGTTGAAAGAATTATTATAAAGGAAATTTAAATAATAACTATTATTATAATTCATTTCTTATTATATCCTATATAATCGAATTTATTACAGTCTTCATTTAAAATAATATGAATCAAGTGTATTATATCTTGCTAATAGAAAAAATAAATCCATATATATACTGTATATATATATATATATATATATATATATATATATATATATATATATATATATATATATATATATATATATATATATATATGACAATTTAAGTCATTGTTATCGAATTTTATTTTCTGCGTGTGATTCATAGTGATATTGGTTGGGCAAAAAGAGTGATAATTAAAGTGACAGTTTTGTTATAACTGACGTATATATGGAGAAGGTTGAGTGGTTGTAGAGAGAGAGAAAGAAAGAGTGTGTGACGAGTTTTTGGGGTATCGTCAGCAGCTCGCGTGCGGCTCGTTAGGTGAGGCTCACTTGCCGTCATCGCCACGTAATCAACGCTTCAATTATCTGGCCCGCCACCCTCTACTCTACCCGCCAACCAACGCTGAAAATCAATCAAAAAAGTAATTGAAAACCTCACATCAGACCCAAAGACTATATAGAAAAGAGAGTGAGACCCCTTCCTTTTGCTCTTTTTTTTTCTCTCTCTCTCTCTCCTTTTCTTCCTTTTTCTATTCTTTTTTTTTTCTCTTTTATATATTGCGATCGCTTTTTTTTTCGTATCTTGGCTGCACGTAAGACAAAAATAAACCTCAAAATGTAATTTTCTCTCACCACCTGAGACTACATTCATATAGATTAAAAATAACAGTATACCACATATAGCGTTGATATAATTATTATAAAATAATATTCTATTTTTATTCCCTCCTCATTTTTCTCGCTCTCTTTTTTTTTCTATTGTATCTAGTAACAACAAGTATATTATATAATATAATTGATATAATAGAAAACGAATGAGAGTGGAAGTAGAGAGAACAAAAATAAAGTCATCAATTGTAAAAGCCAATCTAAATCCAATCAACTGTTGGTATTGTTGATATAAACGTCATGAAATAATTAAAGAGATGCTTAATTTACGAAGTCGCTTTTCATTTTCATCATGAGAGAGAGAGAGAGAGAAAGAGAATTGAGGTGAATAGAAAATACTGTGTTAAGCCTGAAGCTACGCCATCAACGTTTTTGGTTATATACATTCAGAGTACTATAGTGTATGTAGTGATGGTGGTGGTATAGTGTATGGTATGGCAAAGAAAGGCCCCGGTAATTGGGAGCCGCGGAGCAAATATTATTCTCTACTGCCAAAGTCAACAGTGGCGCGCGGGCTCAAAGATTAATTCTTACAACAAACGCTTCTATACTGCACACCCATAGAGAGAGAGAGAGAGAGAGAGAGAGAGAGAGAGAGTCATAGAGCACAATAAAGCCCGTTATTCAAACGGCAAAAGCCAATTACATGGGGACATAGTATAATATAAACCCAAGTAACAAACACTAGGGCCATGATTCAATACTCTGCAAACTAATTTATTTTCAACATATAAATATACTCTAGATATTATAAACCACCCGCTTGGTACCTTCCTCTTTCTCTCTCTCTCTCTCTCTCTCTTTGGACTTTATATGCATGCAAAGAAAGTTTGCGTTTGCTATTGTATGAGGTTAGTAAATACGTATATACGCTAACTTACGTATATACATAACAGGAAATTAATTTTTGTCTTTCTTTAAAATATATAGGAAAAAATTGCTTCTCCTCTTTAATATAATAGTCTTGAATTGTATACATATATATATATATATATATATATAAAAGAAGAAATTGAAAAAGTTAAGAATAGGACATTTTATATAAGTATTTTATGAGACGAGAAATTAAAATTGAAATTAAAAATTGTTTGCGTCATAAATTTTGGACAAAGGTTTTTTTCAAATAAAATTATTTTTAGGAAGTGATTTTTTTTCTCCTATACGATCTACGTTTTAAATTTTGTTTTGTTGCATTTATTGATTTAATATAATACATATATTTTTGTGTTTTAATTGCTAAAGCTTTTCCTGTTATTTTTAATTATGTGGTCGTATGTATAAAGACAAGACATGTCAAAGACGAAAAAAATAAATTCCACTCCTTCTGTTTTCTTTTGGAAGGATTAAAATTAATGATGTTTAACGAGTTTTATGTTTCGTTTCTCATTTACACATTGCAAACATAGCAGCCATGCAAAGAAGAAAAAATAATAATAAAGGAAGAGGGTGACGTTTTTTTTTTTTTTTTTTTTTTTTTTTTTTTTTTTTTTTTTTAAAGAAAAGCTTGAAATTAAGAAATGTCGGAAGTTGCAAAATAAGAGAGGATGTATTTTTAATATTGAAAAAACATGTCTCTATTTTGTTTGCAACAGCAATATAAATTGACATGTCATAAAGAATTTATAGTTATATATCTCATTTCAATTTCATTAAATTATTCTATTGGAATTATCTACATTTGATTCATTAAAACAAAAACCTCGTAAATGGAACGTAATTAGAGTTTATATATATATATATATATATATATATATATATATATATATATATATATATATATATATATATATATATATATATGTATATGTATATAAAGCTTTACGTCAAAATGTATTCATTGTAATGATTGTATTTGTGACATTTCATTAAATAATTGTATTATTGTTTTCAACTTAATACAAAGATTGAAATGACAATAGATTAATTAAGCTTTATATATATATATATATATATATATATATATATATATACTCGCTGTATAATATGTGAACATCAAGGATTGTATGTGTGTTTGTTAGAGAGAGAGAGAGAGAGAGAGAGAGAGAGAGAGAGAGAGAGAGAGAGAGAGAGAGAGAGAGAGAGAACAAAGTTGAAATATACATGCAGTAGAAGAAAATGCTGACTGAAAATGATGTTGATAATTACATTACAGCGTGTGTATGTGTGTGAACGAGACAGGATGGAACTAACAGCTGTTATTTGCATTTTGCAAAAAAGACGACGATGTGCGTGGTTCGTTTCGCTTCATATATGTGTTTTACACGTGTTGCTTTCGCTCTCTATGCTAACTGGCAACTTAATTTGTGTCTACCGCTCTTAAACCGACATCTCTCCTTCTCTTCTCTCTCTCTCTCTCTCTCTCTCTCTCTCTCTCTCTCTCTCTTTCTCTCTCTCTCTCTCTCTCTTTTGGCATAATGCATACATAATATGAACAACTAAAACTGAAAAAGAAAACAAAAGTATTTATCTATATCTCGTACTATTATATTTCACTTTAGAACTTTTGTCTAAATGAGACAAGCCAATTACTGAATATTAATTAGAAAAGCCCAAGGAAAGTTGAGAGAAGTGATGCTTGATCTTTTTGACTAACAAGACACAAATATAATGACATACGTTAATGTATTTTAGACCACACTGCATAAAAAAAAACATAACAACCGTAAATAAGATTTTCTCTCTCTCTCTCTCTCTTTAGCTGGAGAGGAAAAAAAATACATAAAGTTTTTTGATGTAGTTACACAGTCAAAAAAAAAAAAAAAAGTTAGAAGTCTACAGAAAGAAAAACAAGAAAAAAAAAGTATAAGAAAAATATATATAAAGTTTTCTCATCATAATATTTTGACGATGTTATATAGAGAAGTTTTCTTTTATATATCCAAAAGACAGTAAAATAAAAACTATATATTCTTGTATTTCACTTAACGAAATTAAAATGATGTACAAATTATTACTGTTTGTTTTGTTGTATACACTTGTGAAACTGTTTTAGATTGTCATTCTACATGAATTGTTTTTCTCGCACTTTATATAGCGTTACTTTTCGCAGTACATTAATACCTCATGCTATGGGCTACTTGTTCTCTCTCTCTCTCTCTCTCTCACACACACACACACTCTAACACATACTCTCTTTTATATACACAAACTCTAAAGCCTTTTAGGGAAATTGAAACCTGCACCCTCTTATATATAGCGCATGGCATGGTGTGGTGTATATATATATATAACATATATATAGCAGATGCCTCCATTTGCAATGATTGCGGCGGTAAAATTGCCCGCACACACACCACACATTTATATATATAATCAATTTTATTGATGGTTATTCCATCATGTAATACATTTATAATAGATTAATATTTTAGGAATTGAATCAAGCTTTTCGTGTTATACAATATACGAGAGTGTACATATAATATAATATAAAAAATATAAGGGTAAAAATTGATTATAAGGAAAAGAGATTGGACGTAGTAAAATTGAATGTTATATACTATAACATCAATATAAATTGAAAATTTTCGTTTTATATTTTATTTATATAAAAGGTTTTCTCAATATTTATATGTATTTTATATTATACAGATTATTAAAGTAGGTTTATCGACTTAAAAGAATTAATATTTAATATATAATATAATTTATGTTCCATTTAATTAATTAAATTTTGTTTTAATTTATATTTACTTAGCTTAGAAAAAAAGAAGCTTTTAGTATAAAGATCAATATTAAGAGTAAAAGTAGACCATAAAACAGTTTATTCTTTCCTTGATAAAGTGGATTTTTTTCCCTCTTTTGTTAAGTTAGAAAAACAACTGAAAAGCTTATGCGTATAGTGGTCACCATACCATTTTCTTGATTGCATTTCATCCAATTTAGGTAATGGCTAGTAAAAGACAAACATTTGGGATAAGCTTTTCGTGTGGTGTATAGGTGTGTAAGAGAGACAAGAGACGAGAGAGAGAGAGAGAGAGAGAGAGAGTTGGTCACGAGAGAGTGGATGGTGGGTGGTTATTGTGGCACAATTTCCTTCACTTATAAGGTACAGAAACAATCACCAGAGATCACTCTGTACGTGAAACGAACACCTCTAGCTCACAACGTAGCACCAAGTCAAACAACGTCCGGGACTAAAATCAACCCCTTTTGCTTGCACGAGTTAGAGTGGGTGGTAGGGTGAGTGGGTGGGGTGGTACCACTAGATGATTAGTTTACTAAGCAAACAGCTGAGTGGTAATTACTCGCGAGCCTCTCCGGACCAAAACCTCTCTCTCTCTCTCTCTCTCTCTCTCTCTCTCTCTCTCTCTCTCTCTCTCTCTCTCTCTCTCTCTCTCTACCACCGCCCCGCATATATATAGTATATATACATACTGCTTTCCGCTCTAACTCCTACCATGTGGTTAACTAATTTAACATCCAGTCTAATTAATGTATGGCTGTATAATATAAAATAATAAATGTTTAATTAAATTAATCAATACATATATAAAATAATCTAAATTTTTAATGCAAAAAAATATAAAACACATTTTTTTACATCATAACAAATGTATCGCATACTTATGTAATATAAAAACATAAATAAAAATCAATTATACCTGTAAGAGAGGTAGAAAAAACAAACGAGAGGTAAATTAAAATCAATATGTATTATATGGTATATAGCACTCGATTAAAGATTAGAGAGCCTCAAAATGGCCTTATACTATCAATATAAATCTCCCCCTCTCTCTGAAAATGTCCTCAATGTACTATTAGCAAAATCTGGATGTCACTTCGGTTTATTTTGTCAACTGGAAGCTCTCAGCTCGATTAACGCATGTAACTGAAACTGAGCGAGCAAAAGCTGCTCAACATAGAAAAGCCCAATGCAGTCACATAGAGGATAACTGAAGTCCATATATATATATACCCTCATTCTCTCTCTCTCTCTCTCTCTCTCTCTCTCACACACACACACACACACACACACACACACACACACACACACACACACACACACACACACACACACACACACACACACACACACACACACACACACCCTGCTTTAGTCAAACTGTCGTTCCCAAGCACTAATCAATAAAGAATGTCGGTGATTACATTGCAAGCCTTGCTAAACAATCCTCTGCAAATTACTCAATCATTGCATTCAATCAATTTAATTGATTATTCAACTTTATTTATAAATGTATAAAAAGTTTAAATGAGAGAGAGAAAAAAAGTATAAATGAGAGATTCAAAAACATTGTAATTTTCTCATTTATGTGTCATTATATAATAGAAATTGATTTTAAATTAAAAAAAAAATAATGGAATTAAAAATATATACATTTTAATCAATAAAATTTCTAGTATAGAATTTCTTATAATCTTTCAATCCATTCTTTTATTAAAAAAAATATAAAAGGGAGAAACGAATAAATATAAAATAATAAAGTAAAATAATAATAAAAAAAAAAAAAAAAAAAAAGAGTTTGCAGCAGTTTTCCATTACTAGAATTAAAGTATTGACAATTTTGATATATTTTATACAATGTTAGATATGCCAGGAGAACCTATATATATATATATATATATATATATATATATATATATATATATATATATATATATATATATATATATATATATATATATATAACAAAATTGAATATAAACATGTTATACTCTAATATAAAAATAATATATATACTATATATATATATATATATATATATATATATATATATATATATATATATATATATATATATATATATATATATATATATATATATATATATATAAACAGTCTCAATATAATATAAAAAAACCACATCAATATATAACGAGATCCCTATATATTTAATTGTTGATTTAAAAAAAAGTCAATGTTATTATAGATGTCTCCCTACACTATGATGCGAGATAGAGGGTGGGGTGCATGGTGTGTGTGTGTGTGTATACGTATACATATATAGGGTATAGAGTGAGAGAGAGAGGGGGGAGGGGGGTTGATGTAAAAAGAGGGTGGTTGAGGGAGGAAAGTTATACTAGCCCGTGATCCATTCCGCGGGGCTCCAACTGAAATTGCTTTCCAATCCCCCAGACTTTCTATCAGCCGTTTTGATATTTAAGTTTCTCATATAAGTTGCTCGCCTTGCGCAAAGGCATAGACTTGACTATACTTACTATACACTGTATAGTATATAGTGGTGGTCGGTTTCTCTCTCTTTCTCTCTTTTTTGCACTATATGTGGGTGTTAGAAAATTCTATATAAATAGAGCCAAACCAAAGTATTTTAGACGTTATCGCGATCCAATTCTTATTTCGTATATATATAACAAAATTGCTTTACCCCCCCCCCCCCTCTTCTACTTCTTCTTACATTATACGAGTCTTGTTCAGGGATAAAAATGACACACACACTCACAAACAAACATGAAATAACATTCTCTCTCTCTTCTTATTATTTTTTTCTATGTATCTATAATAAGTTACATATACACAGTATTCTCTCATCTATATAATAGAAATTGTTTTATATATATAAAGTCGTATAAATATATATAATATGATATAAAATGCGAATGGTTTAGGTTTGAATAGTGGGAAAATGAGAGGCGATCGTCTTTTTGTTTGTCATTGTGTCACACAAGAGGCAGTTGATGAGACTTTGGTATGATGTAAAAACCATGATCAAATAATACTCTCATATATTCGACTCTTTAATAAACGTATGGTTTGTAGAATAGACGGTAAAAAGAGGCGTTATGAAGTAGTAGCTTGATTAGGTGTTATACAATTATTAATTTAACACTATAGTTGTAAATATATATATACATTTTTAAAAGGACTTGCAACTTTTTTTTGTTCAATTTATCATAATAATGCTCAATTTCATGTTTAATAAAATGAAAAGATAATATTTTTTTAAAAAGGTCATATCTTTTGAGTTATATAATAATATAATACATTTTTTTTTAAATTCGTATTGTAAAAGGGCATAAAATATTATAAAAGTCGTATGTAACCAGTATAATTCAGAAAACCCGGTCACCATATCATCTCCTCCTCCTCCTCTTCTCTATTATATAAGTCTGGTTTTATTCTGCAATCTCGCACCCCATTCTTTCCTCATCCCCCTTCCCCTTCTCCCTTTTTTTAGAGTAAAAATTACCATGACAACTAGAGCTTGATGAATCGAGCATTAGAAACAGCTTGTGAATTCATATCAGGTTTTAGTAGCAATGGATCAAATATAAGAAGAAGACGAATAAGAAAGCATACAGTGTACAATAATATCAAAAAATTTAAATAATCTTATTCATAAAAATGCAATACACATTTTTGTATATATGTGCCTAAGAAATGGAAAAAACAAAAATCAAATATATACAGTATATTATATATAATAAATATATACATACAATCCACTGCAATTTATATCATATTCTATCTTATTTTTATGTATTATAAAAGGAATAAAATATATTGTTATTATGTTATTTCGATTTACGTATTATATTTTTCGTCGTTTTTTCAAAACTATATTATAGTATGCTACTTCAAGTTATAGATGATTTTTTTTCCATATATTGCTTTGGGAAATAGAGTAAGTGAATTATTTATTTGTTTGACGACTTTCTGTTTTTTTTTTTTTTTTTTTTGCCACTTGATAGCTTTTTTATATATATATATAAATTCAAATAACTTGTTTTAGATTTTGATCATAGAAAATGGATTTTAGACAAATTTTATTTTTGTATATACGGGAGTGGTTTTGGCAGCATAATAGTCAGTAAAGTTCCCATTATTGAGACAAAAATTAGATATATATTTAAAATTACTTTATGTGTTCAAAAGGAAATCAGCAAGCTGGTTTTATATACTATACAATGGACCACTTGCAATGAATGATCTATTTTAAAATAAAATATTCTTTATTGCATTTATTATGGCAAAATTGTTATCATAATTTGATACAATAATTAAAAAAAAAATCATTGTATGTGGTTCATTTTTAATGTGATTTAGATGTCCGGTGAAATAAATAAAAGCAATATTTATTGCATATTTTCTTGAGACACAATTTATTCAACATATGATATGTTTCTTTGATATAATAATGATAAAATAAACGCAAGTAATAATATTTAGGGGATCAACTATGTATAATTACATTCAAGCATAGCTTTAGGCAATAATAATTTGCTGAATTTAACTCAATTATGAATTTAATTAAGTGAACTAGCCAATATGAAATTATAATATATATATTCACCTTTCCCCTCTATGTATACGTGTGTGTCAAATTAATTGTAAATCGTTCAGATGTATAATGATAATTAGAACAATACTACAAAATATAGTAAAGAAAAAAACAATAATAAAAATAATATTTATTTAAATATATATATATATATATATATATATATATATATATATATATATATATATATATATATATATATATATATATATATATATATATATAATATATAATACAACTTATATTGACCATTATGCATCTGTAAATATTTATTGGATCTGACAATTTAAATAATATAATATCTTGTTAACAGTATACGTTTTTACATTGTTTGTTATATTCATATATATACTTTCCTAATGGTTTGTTATTGTTATTATTATATAATAATATACTTGTTATAAGAATCTTACTATAGAACGAAACGAAACGTATTATTGATAGTAATAGAGCAGAGAATAAGAGAGAGAGAGAGAGAGAGAGAGAGAAATGCTGTTTGACGAAGCGAGTGAAGTTGAAGAAGTAGGTTTTGTATAAGAAGGGGTTTTTCTGGCCACGTCAACAGTATGGTAATTAGGCGCCTTGACTTGGCTAGTAAGCTATAGCTATACTGCCTGCGGGGCTAATGGCCAATTTGCGTGGTTCGCTCGCTTGGGTCTCGTGATCGCGAGAAGAGAGAGAGAGAGAGAGAGGAGAAAACCACCCTCCTATATTATAGTGGTGCATATATATATAATATATATATATATATATATATATATCATATAATATATATACCAGCTGCGTTGTATATTATTACGACCCTTTAATTAAGCTGTAAGAACCTGAAGCCTTATATGTCATATACCTTTATGATATAGTTATTTACACTTGTATACTCTTTGATCTTCAAGTAAATACACATTATAAGGTATACTATATGATATATTATAATATATACATAACAGTGAAAAGCAAATCTTTAACATCTAAAATTAAAATATTAATAATTAAGTTGGCATGTATAGTATATAATAATTTATTTATATAAAAAAATATAAGATTGAAATCTTATATCAATTTATACTTTATACCTTTAAAATCACCTTTTTATTATAATTTTTAATATCATAACAGAGTGTACAATTTATATTTATAAACGTTATTTTTTTTTTAATTAATATAACCATAATAAATATTTTAAAAGTCTCAAAATTTATTTAAATAATGTAATATAAATGGTATAAAAAACGTATTATAAGTAGCAAGTAATATGAAAAAAAAGAGAGGACGTAAAGAGCACTCATGATTGCAACTCATTCTTTTCATTTTTTAATAAAAGAGAGATGATTTTTCATCACTCTCTCGTATAGTTGTAGATTTCATTAAAAAAGTTTTCAATTTTAATTTCATTCCCTCTACACCACGTATTTTAGTAAAATAAATTACAATTGAAATGTAAAGAAAAAAGAAGAAAAGAAAGAGAGAGAGAGAGAGAGAGGAAAAAAAAAGAAAGAATTAAAAAAGCTATTTCGTTTTATTAAAAAGTCTTTTTTTTAATACTATTGTATTCTTCTTTGTAAAAAAAATACAATTTTAATTATAATTTAATTAAAGATAAGTTTAAATTACTTATAAAGAGTAATATAATTTATTTACAAAATGTATATATGTATAAAAGTTAAATTAAATTATTGAACGATTAAAAAAGTTTTTTTAAATTAAAAATGAAATTAATTAAGATACATGCATTAATAAAAATGTTATGGACAAAAAAAAAAAACAAAAAAAAAAAAACAAAAAAAAAAAACAAAACTTACCTAAACTTTGAAGATAATAGTGATCGAGTGGTGTGTCTAGATGTACGATCTTTTTTTCTTAGAGTTGCGAGATAATGGTCATCATGTGGAGGACGAGACTTGAAAACGTAGTGGTGTTCTCCGTTCAACGTTGCGCTCCGTACTGTGATGATGATACTAAGACCACGCGCGCGCTCGCAACAGCGGCGCGATCCCAAGGAAAGATACAACGCATGCGCTATTTTGTCCCGCGCCATTCAAGCACCCCTTAACATCACGTGACATAAAAATAAAATATCATGTCATAGTTCATTTCATCCCCCCCTTTACCCCTATAAAGAAGAAGAGGTGCTTCAATCCTATGAAAAATTGTTTCAAGTTTTTCCCTATATATTTAAGTATAAGTTACTTTGAGTGACTTTTTTTTTTTTTTTTTTTTGACCACGTCATATCTAATTACAATCTAAACACGCCATAGTCTACAGAGTGGGATTTTAATATAATAAAATGAGAGGCTTGATTAAAATCTGTAGTTGTTTTAATAATATTTTGTATATTATTTTTAATTTAAAAAGCTAATAAAACTGCGCTATAGGCACTCTTGCATGTTTTGGTACTTCAAAATTTAAAAAAAAAAACAACTAATAAAGAAAAAAAAAATCAACAAAAAGAAAAGGTACATTGAGAACGTAATTATATGAAATTTTTATATTTATTTTGTTCTTTGGACATTATTATTTTTATCAATGATTAAATCAAATGATTAAAATAAAAATTGTTTTTATCTTTTCCTATAACGTTTTACACTTACAAATTGTGATAAATGAGAATTAAAGTGAATAATGACGTAGTCAAGTGATGATAATAAAAACATTAAAAAATTTCTCACTTCTCAGGTGAGAAATCCCCCTACATGGTTATAACGTAACACTTTACATAAGATAAATTTCTTGCGCATTTTTTTTTCCAGTTATTTTTATAGCAATACCGCAGAATATACTAAAACAGTTAATTTTATATATATATATATATATATATATATATATATATATATATATATATATATATATATATATATATATATATATATATATATTATGCAGTTGCATGAACTTCATCGTTTGTTTTGATGCAGTACTTTTTTTCTTAGAAATAAATAACTGACCATTCTACAATAATTTACCCTCATCAAGAGATTGACTAGAGAACATAGAACACATATCTCATCTCTCCAAAGTAAATTTTTATTTATTTATTTTTACAATCTTAATACGCATTATAATTTGTAATATAGAGTGAAAGGACAACAGTATGTATAGCGTATATACACACCAAACACATGTAAAATGTGACTGTTATTCCATTAATGAGGAACAAATTAAAAGTAAACTATATAAATATTTATAAAAACAATAATAAATTAAATATTTTGAATAGTATTAATATTGCTCCATAAAAAACCCGCAATTATGCCATTTTGTCAGATATATGAATCAACTTACTTTGTTTCCAAATATTTAAAATGATTTTTAAATTTATTATTATATGGAAAGTCATTACATTATTTAATGTATAAAGACCGTACATAATTTATTTTGATGGGATACAAAAGCATATCTAACTTGTTTTTGAGAAATCATTGGGCTGAAGATTTTTTTTTTTCCCACCTTATAATGTTTATTTGATTTTCTAATAATCTTGATTTTCAAAGTATGCGTATTATAATCATAATATTATTGGACCTTCTCTATTAACTATATTTTTGATTGAACAATTCTTTTTTTATCACGATTATACAAAAAAATATGATAATAATTCAATGATCCACAAAACTATAAGAGAAAAATAAATTTTGTTAAAAAAAATTGCTATTTGAGATATTGTAATTATTATTTGTATCCGTACTCTAAAATAAAACACTTTCAGATAAATAATATAATCACTTTAAATATAGTTTGAGAGTTTCAAGTAAAAAAATAAATCCAATTGGATTATAAATATGTATATTTTAAATTTTATGATTGAATATAATAATGTAATATAAAACAAAAACAAAACAGTAAGTAAATTTTCTTAATTTAAAGCGAAGGGATATAGAAGTTGATGAAGATTGTGCTTGTTTATCTGTTGGGTGAAACTTGCAGCGAGAGAGAGAGAGAGAGAGAGAGAGAGAGAGAGAGAGAGAGAGGTGACGCCACATTAACTGCTGACAAGCTGAATTAATTAAAGAAGAGAAGCAGCGCACGCGAGCAGCGTTAATTGTATAAACGCGAGAAATCTCCTCCTTGGTATAATTAATAAAGACTACATACACTGAAGATAAGCTGATCAATTGAGACTCTCATCAGCTTACAACCAAATCAAAAATGTCATTTTCTATACTGCGCAAAAATAATAATAATAATAATACGAAGAAGAAAAATAATTATATTAATCATGAATAATTTTTATTTTATTTTAATTAACTTCGTTTAAATTTTTATTGTTATCATCCAACAAAAATAAATTACTCTCCCCCTTTTTTTTCTGCAGTATAAAACTTAATTACAAAAGATCTCTCTTTTTTTGAAAGTCATAAATTTATAAATGTATGCAAATATTAAATATTTATTTTAAATGGCGTAGTTTTATTAAATGAAATTTGTTCTTATATATACACGATTTTTCTGTTTAATATGTTTATTATTATTTTGTTATTATAGAGTTTCTTCTGCCTTAAAAAACGAGTAATTATAATATATACGTACAATAATATTCTGCATTTTTTCTTCTTCAAAATATCCAGTCAATGACAGATAATGCTGCTATTGTTAAAACATGCAGCAGCAACAACAACAACAATAACTACAACAACAACAACAACAACAACAACAACAACAACAACAACAACAACAACAACAACAACAACAAAAGACTAAAATAAAATAATCATAAAAAATTATATTGTATTATCTGTGTTTCATCGTATATATAGTATACCAGCTTAAGAAAAATTAAACCATATAGCATTTGATTTGACCAAAAAAAGAAATTGTAATTTATATTGTAAGTTTAATTGATGTATTTAATAATTAGATAATAAAACGTATATTATTCATAATTTATTATTATATAGCATATATATCAGGTATATTTTTTACTTATAAGTTATAAGTGTCTAAAATATAATTTTAAAAATCAAGAAAATTAATTTAAAAATACTATGTTCATGATCGAAAAATATTTTATATTTTTTATCAGATATATATTATATCGTGGTTTAAAATACAATTAAATTATAAAAATGACAGAGAAACATGACTTATTTTTTATGTTATTATATATGTTTTACATCTTCACACAGCACTGATGTACTCATGGAGGGTTGAGAGGGCGGAGGGAGTGCAATGTGAGGGCGTGTTTCAGGTCAGTCTTTGCGGTCACGCGATCTTCCTCACGAGACAGATAATAATTACCTGCCTGCTTGCTTGCCTGCCTTCAAAACAAAAATTCTCCTTGAAATGATTACATCTCTCTCTCTCTCTCTCTCTCTCTCTCTCTCTCTCTCTCTCTCTCTCTCTCTCTCTCTCTCTCTCTCTCTCTCTCATGTAATACAATAACAAGGCAAAGAAAAATTATTATAGTAAAAATGTAAAAATAGTAGCTTTTATTAAAATAAGACAATGTTGTTATAAAATATATAGAATATGTCCATCAAATAAATTTATTTTTAACTTAAAAGAACATATGCAAATATCTCACGAAATTTTAAAACTTTTTCAATTTCATGTCAAATTATTTTTCCTGTACCAAAAAGTAATTTCACTTTTTTTTTTTATAGTCACATTGATTTTCTTTTTGAAATGTCCTATAGGTGTAATAACGTAACAAATTTTTGAATTAAATTATCGAACAAATATCAAATTTATTATATTATTCATTAAGAAATGTACAAAAAATGATGATATAATAGTTAAACAAAAAAGAGTAAGAGGAGAGAGTTTTTTTTAAATATATAAAGTTGACATTGTTTATTAAGTTTTAATCGAAAATTTATATGTTAAAATTTTGCACCTGAAAAAAAATAATAAATTAAAATTATAAGAAAAGAAGGAATAAAATTAAGTTAATAATACACTGTTTTTTTCTTTTTCTTTAATAAATATTAAAATGCCTGATGAACACTGAATACTCTATAAGTTTGGAATGTTTTCATTAAGAATATTGTCTTACAAAATTATTAATTTATCACCACGCTTTAGCGTATAATGTCATGTTTGTGTCTAATTAGTTTCAAATTATATTCTCGCACCTCTCTCTCTCTCTCTCTCTCTCTCTCTCTCTCTCTCTCTATCTCTCTCTCATGTCTCGCGTGTGTCAGAGCTAGAGGTTTGTGGTGTGTGTACATCTTGCAAACAAAAGACGACGATGAACGTATTACTTGCTTGCTTTAGTAATAATAATAATAACCATCACCACGAACGATAAACTTTGTATATAGCTTGTCTACTACTACTCACTCCTCTTTCCTCTATACTGCTTATTGCATCAGCTTGTCGTTGCTAATTACAATGTTGGGTGTTGCGGCATTTTGCAGTGTGTTGCAGACGATGAAAATGACAATATGCAAGCTTTGCTTTTACCAATATATATATTGCCAGCAAGGCCGAATTAATTAATCACCAGTGATAGCTGGGTGTGTGGTAGTGGTATATAGCAGTAACAGCTGGCGTCCGCTTATTAGCACCGACCCTCTCTCTCTCTCTCTCTCTCTCTCTCTCTGCTCATGTACCCCTCCTATTTTCGTTCACCAACTCACCCCTAATTAAATTCACATTAGAGGTGTGAAATTAAATTCACTGTTCCTTAGTCCGATCAAATAAGTTGTTAGAAGTTCAATTTTTCTACCTTGATTAATGTGCTTTAATAATTCAGGTGTTATTGAACCTATTATAGATATTTGTACGTTTTCTAGTTTATTCTGATCTTGTAATATATATATATAAGCTGTTGTTTTTTCGTGTGTGTTAAGGAACACAAATAAATTTTCAATTTAATTAATTAACATCGTATATGAAAGTGACGCATAATATAAATATATATAATATATTATAGATATGCCCACTCCAACAGTCATACAACGATAGTTACTTTAAAAATATACTTGTAGAAATATTAATATGTTTTTTTTTTTTTTTTTTTAAAGTTATTTTTATGGGGTGTCCGGTGTAAACTTTGTTGTCCACTGCATTCCCTATCGTGTGACTCGCCTCGACTCATGCACGGCTCGTTTGTTCATTTCGCGCAACACGTCACCGCCAACTGGCACACTCTGATGTTTATTGACTGCAGCAATAATTTCCCAACAATATTGCTACTATACCCTTCCTTACGTCATATATATATATATATATATATATATATATATATATATATATATATATATATATATATATATATATATATATATATATATTGTACAGAAGGAAAAAAAACTCCATTAAAGAATCAAGACAGGCAATTTAAAATTACATTCTCTTACAAACACAAGACAGAAAAAAAAACTATTTAACACTGAAGTCGTTAGTGTTAAATTCATTGTGTAATAAAAACATCATTTTTTTTCCTCCTCTTTCCTAAACTTAAATCTACATAGACAGCTTTATTTTTATAAAATAAAATTTATTATACTAGATATACTCTTAAACTTTAGAACACATTACCTACCTACTAGACGGCATACACCAAATAAATGGCTTTTATTCAAGTCAATACACCCTATAAAAAGCAAAATGAATGCACCAAAACTTTTTTAACTGATGCTTTAAATCTTCTTCCATTACGATTCGTTCTGACAAAGAAATAAAAAGACCTTACTTTAAATTGATTCATTAAAGTAGTTTTTTTTTTCTGTAAGTGTCATGTTATGTGTGTGGCTTTTAGATGAAAAAAATATTATGTCCAAAAAGAGAGAAAAAAAAGTCATTTAATTAAAAAAATGTGAAAAAGCTATATATTTCATGCCAGGGGCGCATTTTTATATTTGACGCACACACCAAAGAAAGGTAATCACAATGCAGTATTTTCGAGTTATGCTACTTTGATATGGACATATGACTGGAAATATATGACTTTTCATTACAAAAAAAAAAAAAGTCTTAAATTTATTTTTCATTTCTTTGATAATATAGAAAAAAAATGTAAAATATCATTTTTATTCAACGCCTGCTTATTAAATTTATTAGTGACAGTTTCTACTTTCTGCATAAAACTCTATGTTTCTTTCCTTTTTCCTTTTTCCACTCGCATATAAGAATACCACATAATATTAAAAAAGAAAAGAGTTTTATGTTATTAAAAACTGTTCCTATTCGTATTGTACGTATATTTTTTAATAATTTCATTTCGTTTTAAGCAGTGACAGACTTGAAAATCTTATCAAGGGCATTCACTGGAGAGCATTTTTATTATAGCATGAGGCGCAGAAGATATGTGTACAGTACCTATAAACAGCCTGTACCTGTCTATATAAAAATATAACCAAGAAAACAAAACTTCATTCTGCTTTTCATATAGCCGTGACAATTTTTAACCATTTTTTTATTACATTTTTATATCATATTATTTGAACATAATTTTTTGTAAATTATTGTTATTTATATATTTTTAATTAATTTATTTAACCGTTGTTTTTGTGTGTAACAGTCAAATATGTGTCAATATGACTCGTTAATGTAGGAATTAGAGGTAGAGTTGAAGAAAACAAAATATAATATAACCATGAGGATGCTCAAGAAAAAGAAAGAAATCTACAAAATATACAAAGGAAAACCAAATAGCATCCAGTTGCTAAAAAATACTACTATTATTATATACTAATCTACTGTACTTCTACTAAATTTACGTTTTTTTTTAACGTGTATATATGTATACGTATATTACGTATGAGCATAGTATAGTTATGAGTTATATAATAAAGTGATTGAAATGAGTATTATCTTTATTGTTATAAAATTATTAATATAAATCTTAGTAGCCCCTGAACATTTTTAATTTATGCAACCTGCATTACATATAAGACCGAAAATTTGCCTAAACAGCAGGATGAAAGTTAAAAATAAAAATGATGATAATACTTTAATCAAGTTCAAATTTCGATTGCTTGATTTTCGATATAACATTGGGAAAGAGAAGTCATAAAATAAATAATAATACTAAAATTAAAAGCAAGGTAGCAAAATTAATGCAAAGAAAAACACAAACTGAAAAGTGGTAAAATTATAAAAAGAATTCTCTCTCTCTCTCTCTCTCTGATTTATGGAATTTGAAATACATTTTCTTACTTTAAATATCAGAGCATCTTCTCAGAGACACATAAATCAAACTCTTCCAATATAAAAGAGAATAAGAAATACTATACTATACACAAATCTGAGAACCAAGACTTTTATATATATATATATATATATATATATACCTATAATATATATGAATTAAACATCTAAGAAAATAATTCTAAAGCCTTACTTCGTCTGAAATTATATATTTGGTATATAACACATCGAAAGCAACGTTAAAAAGCTTTATATATATATATATATATATATATATAAACGTTTATTTCTTTTTTTTTTTTTGATAATTATAGGACATTGAATTTAGTGTAAACCCAATTAGGCCAATAAAAAGAAGATTCATAATTATTAAAAATTTATATTATTATTTAAATATTTGCAATAGGCTATTAATTAGCTACAAAAATATTGAAAAAAATTAAATAAAGTTATTATGCATACTAGAGAAACAAAATAACTTATGTGCTTGTAAAATATTAAATTACTGTGAATAATAATGGTCAAAGGTTAACAAAGTGTTCTTATTATTATTATTATTATTTTTTTTTTTGTTTAGTGATTTATTAACAAAACCAATAATATTTAGAAAAACAGAATTATATTACATTTAATCAAAGAAACACATGTATTTTGCAATCACTGGCTCCAACATGTTGATCATTCAAAGTTTCTAAATATACCTACGTACCTACCTATGGAATGATTGAAATGCATGTTTTTGCACCTTAAATAAAATAGATTATTTATTAAATAAAAATGCATCGTTGTATTAAATGCACATTGAAATATAATGATCAACAAAAAGACTATATGAAAACACATAGACTGATTTGAAAAATTCGGGGAACATTGAGCCATTACTGTTACAGAGATACATGCAAGGCATCTTTGTTAGTAGACAGTATCTCACATTCCTCAGTGTTTTAAATGATGTGTTTTTCAATCAAATCTTTATATCTACCAAATATCACAAATCGGAATTTGCTTATCGTGGTTAAAATATAATGTCATGTAATATCTAACAATTTATCAATAACCTAATCCAAAATGCAATAGAAATGTGTTTACAACATAGTCTAAAGTATATGCCACTTCAATTATATTTCTATACACGAAACAACAATAAACACACTAAAAAAAATATATATAGTACTTTTAAAAAAATCACATTTTAAATTAACTTTATCACATAGAAAAGTTACAATGTCACTGCATGGTCATACACCTTGTAGGTATACAGAATATAAGGCACTTCAATGTATATAAACATAATAAATACATTATTTAATTTCCTTCTCCTCCTGCTGCTTAGATGCAACATAAAAGAAGTAGTGGAAGCCATCACCGAATGTTTCACGTTCAATTTTCCAACAGTCTCGTTTGATTAGAGGCAGTCGGAAGTGGGGTTGAGCAAATGTCACAGAAATAAAAGAGCCATTTTCTGTTAGCACGCTTTCTACCTGAAACATCATTAAGAAAAAAGCATTTGACATGAGAATTTGCTGTTACAAAAATAAACTGATAATTAGTACATATTTTAGCATTTCTGCCATTCAATGTAGTTTATACAGTACATTATACAGTATGCCATTAAAAATAAATTACAAAATTATATTTGCAGTAAAGTGATAGCTGAGTGGGTCAAATATGTTTAGAATGCCAGTTCTTGTCAGTCTATTTTGATTGTATTTATTTCCTGCAATATTTTGCTAACAATTAAGATTATTTAACTTACATTATCCAGGACTTTTGACACCATGGTTTTTGCTTCTTCAGAAACGTCCCATACATCTTCACCAGCCAACAAGGCATCCAATGTTCCTTTCTCAAGAACGACATCAAAACTGCCATTCTTGAACGCTAAATGTTGGATGTCCATTGTCAACCAATCCATCATGGGAGCTCGGAGAAACATTTTCTTTAGGACAACGTCCGAGAAATCAACATTCACGATATTCTGGTATCCATCATTGTACATGTGCTCACTTAAGCTGCTGTTGCCACAACCTATAGGAAATAAAATACATTATTGGTATTGGTGAAATTTGACATATATGTAAATGACAACATACCCAACATTAAAATTCGATCCTTGGTTTTAACGTACTTTTTTAACAACGGCATAAAATCCTTATAGCTTTTGAACCATTCATAACTATCCTCCGTTTGATATCTTTCATTCCAATAACTAATGTCTTTATAGCTTTGACTTGAAGGTGGTAATTCCATATTATTTCGTGATGAGCAATATTATAGCAAATTCAGTCACCTCAAGTCCTCAAGTTAGCAATTTGATAATAACGATTATGTACATAAATGTATTACTTACTTATTCTGTTTAATAAATAAAATAAAAAGATTATTAATTATAATAATTATTATTGTTTTCATACAAAGATTACTTTGTCCATACATAAAAAACTTTTAATTCTAGTTTAAAAACAATTTATTGTAGTGTGATCAAGTCAGGATCAAGTGTGATGTAAACAAACTCCAGCTGGTGCTGGTTTTAAAAATTTTGCCACATTTGCAATTTTCTGCAACTTTACGCCATCTATAAGTAAAAACTGTAACTACGTGTTGAAAACTATGTAACTGACGCCATCTACTCAAAGAATAGCTGACATTTGACAGTTTGTTGACTTGAAACGCAAGCGAATCGAAAATCGAAAAGCGCAGGCAGAACAGAAAGTTGTAAATTTTGCTGATACACGCGATGGCGTCTACAGGTGTAAAAGATGTATCAAAATATTTGGCTTCTCAGCAAGCAGAATCTAGCAAAGACCTTGCAGAAGAATGGGCAATGCTCGAGGAACTATACAACAAAAAGTGGGTATAACTTTTACCGTAAAAAATTGTCAAAAACTCGTTTAATTTGTACTCAATGATCAGACCCTCTAACCCAACATTTTCATTCGATATTTACCGGCAGCTTTTGCAAATCATTTTTGCATATATATGTGTATTAATGCAATCCTACTCGTATTATTTTTGTTTCAGGTTATGGCACCAGTTGACCTTAAAAATAGACATTTTAGTAAAGCATCCTTCGCTCCAGACAGGGGACAAATTGATACAACTTTACAACAACTTTATCCAAAGTTTTGAAAACAAGTAAGTATGTTGCTAAATATTTTGTACATACTTCTAATGTGGTACAGAACTATTTATTATTATTCCAGTTTTTTTTAATTAATAATTTAATTATGATATTGTAATATTTTTCCTGTTTTTCAGAATGAACCCTCTTGCTCTTGTAGAGATTCTTGCCCACATTGTGGTGCAATTTCAAGACAAAAATGAAGCTGTTCAGTTTTTGCAGCAAGCAGAGCCCAAAGTCAAGATCTGCAGTGAAGCTGTAGCATTGTGCAAAGTTCTGGCGGGACAGATTTTGTTAAATGATATGCAAGATCAAGATGCAACAAAGGTATACAGCCTCTGGGTTATTATTATTACTGTACTATTTTACTCTTGCCTCACGGCACAATACCAAGTACATACCTACAATTGAATATTGCATAAATAAACGTTTTCGTTTCAATGCATTTGCAACATAATATTGTAATTGAACCAGTTATTGGCATATTGGTAAATGTTTTCTCTCAAACCATGAGAAAACGCTGTAATTTACTAAAAATAAATATATATATAAATTGTCAGGTTATAGCAAAAACCGTGTACAGTATTTATAAAAGCAGCAAAGTCAAAAATTCTTCTCTTTTCGTATATTGTTTTAAACTGTTGCTTTTGTAAATACACGGTTTGTGCTCTAGCCCGATGATAAATCTTGATCTGCCCAATAGCTGTGGCCTTGGGCATATTTAGGGGGTGTTTTGGGGGTCCGGACCCCCCCCCCATCAGGTCTGAAAAAGCATGGGCAAAGGGTGTGGCTTCCACCCTTTGCCCATGCTCATTATAGGCTGGACCCCTCACTGCAAAATCCTGGCTACGCCTCTGGGCCTAACAATAACTAATACTTAAAAAATGTTACAGTACCATAATTTCCACTCGTTGTAGAACTTTGATATTTTGATGCATTTGATGCAATCTTTATTACGGTAATATTTTTTTACGCCAAAATGTCAAAGAACTAAAAAGAGTGGAAAAATCAAAATGCAACTACCAATAATATCAGCATGCCAATAATTATTGTAATTACTGTACCAAACATAGAGTACCAGATTATTTTATAAACTGATGCTTCGGTTACATTAGGCTTGTTTTTAAACCTGTTACCTTGCCCCAAAAGTATTGCACAATAATTGTATTTAAAAAGCATTGACCCCCCCCCCCCCCCCCCCCCCAGAGATAAACGTTTATGAACAAGCTCATTGTAACTTATAATTTGCTATCTAGCTTGATGGCTAAATAGAATACTTGGTGAGAAAATAAACCAAGTGCTAACAGCTCGATCCATTGGTATTAGTCAGTTTTCCACGCATGTGCTTTCTCATGTGAAATAGACAAATTTGTGTAACTCATTTTCTATCAATATTCGGATGTCAAATTTTCACTCCATGTGAATGATACTTAAGGAAGTGTGTTAAATTGAGACAGGAACACAAAGTCATCTGCTAGCATTTTGTTAGTATTGTTGAGCTCAGTGTTAGTTTATTTGTTCACTATAATAAGCCCCCTTTTTGCAAGTCTTCTATAGACTACATTTTGCACAGTGAGCACATACATTTTCATTATGGTATACCTACCTTATAATTCATAAATTAAAAAGGTTCTATGAGCTGACTTGTTCAGAAAGCCAAATTTTACAGTAATCACAAAATCCGTCTTTAACATGCCATATTTATGATATCCCTATTTTCAAGTTCAAAAGTTCTTTAATGCATTTCTAAAATATTTTAAATATTAAAGCTTATTTTCCAGAATGATAAAATTAAAACACTAGTAAAATAGGCAACTTGGTGCTACATTTAACTTACAACTGGCATTTTGAAATTGATTTTTAATTATTAGCTAATTATAGCTATTATTAGCTAAAGTATCTAGGACAATAATTAATTAATACAATGTTACTATTACAGAAAATTATTGATGATGTGGATAAGATGCTGGGAGATGAAGATGGAGTGACCCCTGTGCATGGCCGCTACTATGACCTCGCTAGCCAGCTGTATCGTCTGCAAGCCAAACACGCAGAATTCTACAGAGCTGCCTTGCGCTACCTGGGATGTATTTCTCTTGAGTCGCTCACCACAGAAGAAAAGCACAAACATGCAGTCTTTTTAGGTCTTGCTGCTTTACTTGGAGATGGAGTGTATAACTTTGGAGAATTGGTAAGTGTTTTGTCATTAAAAAAAAAAAGAAGAAGAAAAAAAACCGTTTGTAATATCGATGTTGTTGCAAGCAATATGTGTAACTCGTTTTTTGTCATGTGAAGCAAAATGTCTATCTCGTTATTTGTCACATGTAGCAATATTTGTATCTCGTTTTTTGTCATGCAAAGCAAAATGTCTATCTCGTTATTTTTTATGTGTAGCAATATACTGTATGTACGGTATCTCGTTTTTTGTCACGCGAAGCAATATGTGTAAGTCGGCGTGACAAATACATAACAAGATAGACATTTTGCTTCGCATGACAAAAACGAGTTACATATATTGCTTGCAACAACATGGATATGCACTATTATCACAATCTAAACCTGGGCATACATATACCATTGATTAACTGCATTTGTGTAATTTTACTGTACCTTACTTATACAGCTGGCCCACCCTGTCTTGGAAGTTCTGGACCATACCCCTGAGGCCTGGCTCAAGCAGCTGCTGTTTGCATTCAATGAAGGCAACATTGCTGAGCTGGAGAGAATGAGACCTCAATGGGAGGCAGTCCCAGATCTGAAAACCCACCAGAATGTGCTACGTGAAAAGATCTCCCTGCTGTGTCTAATGGAGGTGCGTACCTTCCTCGTACTTACTCAGTAATAATTTTTAGACTTTTTTTTACTTAATATCTTTCATTGCAGATGACTTTTAAGCGACCTTCCACGGATCGTCAATTGACATTTGAAGAGATCGCTCGAGAGACTCACCTACCTGTAGACCAAGTTGAGTTCTTAGTGATGAAGGCACTGTCTCAAGGTCTGGTACGAGGCGCCATTGACCAGGTGTCCCAAACTGTACTCATGACCTGGGTGCAACCCCGAGTCCTCGACAAAAATCAGGTAAAGAAATCTAAACGCTATCAATGCAAAGCTTCATTTAATATTCAAACGATTAAATATTGTATCATTTTAAATAAACTGATTTACAGAATCATTGTGAATGTTGAGTAAAAATATACTTCAGTTACATTAGTTGTAAGTTAAATTAGAATTTATTTATTATTATCAAAACATTGAATACAGTTGCAATAAAAAAAATTTTCACTTGACAATAATAAAGAACCTGTGGTTTGGTAAGCTACAGTTCAACGTTACTTGGAAGAATTTGTTCTAACCTACCTCTGTAAGAAGACTATGGTGTCAAATTAAAAATAATACCCCCCCCCCCAAATGTTCCTGTAATAATAAGGGAATAAGTATGAAAGTACGTAATTATTATTATTTAAAAAAAGGTACTTTTATTTTGTACTGAAAATTTTTGCCCTTGGCTTTTACAAGCAGAAATTTTCAGCACCAAATAGTCTATCTATAACATATAATAATTGCTATCATTTTCTTATATTATTAGTATAACATTGACGATTATCTGAAATACATACTACAGTATACCTATTATTATTAAATTAAAAGGTGTTAAATTTAAATTAAACCTTTTGTTGTTTCAGATCAACACAATGATTCAGCGACTTAATTCCTGGTGTGGTGATGTCAAGACTATGGAATCTTTATTGGAAAACAAGGCTCATGATTTCTTAACTCTCTAAAGTCTGTAAAATAATAAATACTGTCAAATCTTATGTTTTTGTCTTCTTATGTACTAATTTTGTTTAATAAAATATTAATTATCGTAACACTTTGCCAGCTTTTATTAAAATGCGCATTTATATGTTTTTTATTTGTTGTAACCTTGTGCATAAAAGGAATTGTTTCCATTTAAAACAATGCTATTGACAATTCGATAAAGTTACAGCAAATTATGTGAATGCACTGTTACATGCTAAGACTTTTTTTTTTTTTTTTTTTTTTTTTTTCCTTCCCTCTTTCACTTTTAACTTGGATGATACCAAAAATAAAAGACTTTCAAAAGTGGGTTTAGTGAGAAAATAAACAAACTCACAGCCCAACAATACTAACAAAGTGCTAGCAGACGACTGTGTGTTCCTGTCTCTATTTAACATGCTTTCGTATGGGGCAATAAAGCAGCTGTAACTCAAGTTAGAATTATTTCTCGGAGCTGAAATTTTTACTGTAGCTTACTGAGCCTTAAAGCTTTTCTTTTCCTGGATTTGAAGCCAGTTAGGTAAATATAATAATTTATAACCAAATTGATTGAAATCTAGGAAAACAAAAGCTTTGAGGCTCAGCAAGCTACAGTAAAAATGTCAGCTCTGAGATATAATTCTAACTTGAGTAACAGCTGCTTCATTGTCCCATAAGAAAGGATGTTACGTGGAGACAGGAACACAAAGTCATCTGCTAGCACTTTGTTAGTATTGTTGGGCTGTGAGTTTGTTTATTTTCTCACTAAACCCGCTTTTGCAAGTCTTCTAATAGAATAATAATAATAAGGAGTCTCTTTTCAAACTTTATGATATATTTAATCAACAAGCAAAAATTAAAATTTTATTTTTTATTTAAATTTTTAAATTGTAACTATTTGGATAATCAAAAAAAATTATAAAAAATGGTTAGATGATTGGGGAAAATTGGAGAACGTGAGATTGTTGTGAGCTTAAGTTAAGACAGCTGTGGTTTAGAGCAAATAATTTCTTACCCAGGGACTCGGGCAACAAAAAATAATATAAAAGCGTGTGCATTAGCTGCTCTTATTGCTAGTGTAGAAAATGAACTTTATAAAATGGGAAATTTGGCTTGCATTTAGTTTAGACAGCAAGAGCATTTAAATCTGAAAGGAATAGAACACATTGAGCAAAAAACATGTCTAGTATCCTACCATTCCTAAATATTAACGTTAATTTGACCGGAGTGATTGATTTCTAATTTATTTTTCATTTACAAAATGTCAGATGCATGTTTATTACGTCACATCTTACTGGTCCACGTGTGCGGAAACAGGTAAGCTGTGACGTCATAAACATGCAGCTGATATTTTGTGAATGTAAAATAAATTAGAAATCAATGACTCTGTTTTTAGGTATGTTAGAATACTACACATGTTTTTTGTTTAAAGTGTTCTATGCCTTTCATATACATTAAAAATAATATTGCAGCACATAATAAATTTTCCTCAGCTATAAGCCGTGTTCACAATAAGCTTTTTCTAATTGGAATTGTTAATTATTTGATCAAAATAGCATGCATTCTAATGAAGTTCTATTAACAATTATTGCTTATTGCTTATTGTTAACAAAGCTATACTATTAATAAATATTAGGAAAAATTGTCTATGCGATAGTTGATAATTATAAAAGATTTGATAGAAAAACACATACATAGATTAGAAAAAATTGGGGAATGGGAGATAGTATGAGCTTACACTTACAGGGAAGCGTCGGTGTATTTTTATCAAATCTTTTATAAAGCCATATTATTATTATTATTCATTTTCTTATTTATTTTTTATTCCATAATTGCTATGTTGGAAACAATATTAGTTTTGCAAGGATATATGCATTGGTTCATCTATATACTCTATGATTTCACTGCAATTTTAGTAAACTAGAATGTGTTTAATAAAATGAAAAATGATTTATTTATGAATAAGTTATATCTTTATTTTTTTAATACAATACACAGATATTAGCCTATTAATTAATATACTATTATTAATGATTAGATTAGATAGCAGAGTAAAAAGGTTTCTCCATTATAGTAGGATTCTACACAATTTCATATCATTGTAGTATTTAGTAAGAAACTAATTAAATTTGAATGAGTAATAAATTATAAAGCAAATCACTCTTAATAGCTTGCTACGTTTTGTTACATTTTCTTTTATATTTAAATTGGCAACTTAAAATTTCTCTGTAAACTTTTCCTGAATTATATAATTCTATTCATGCAGCACAAAACCACACTATTGACTTCTTGTAAATTTTACATGAGCAAAATATCAAAATATAAAAAAATTATTTCAACTTTTGTGATTTCTATTTTTTTTTTCTTGGCAATTGTTTATTTAATATTAATTTTTCAATGTGAATTTAATGTGGGGTACCTTTTTTGATGATTACCTGGATAAAAGCTTAAGTTAAAACTTATTAAAAGTAAACACATAGTCTCGCATAAGGAAATGAGATGGTGTCAAACATTGTGCCGAAGCTGAATTTACCCTGAACATGAAATATGACTGATTAGCCTGTAACTTGTTTGGTGTCATTTATTTAACAGTGGAATGTAACACACCATTGTTTTTCTATTTAATCCATTCATAGTTTATTTGCTTATTTCTATTTTTTCTTTCTTTCTTTAAAAAAAAAAAAAAAAAAAAAAAAAAAAAATTAAAATCAGAAGATTTCTGAAAAAATAAAAAAGTTCAATCCGGGAAACAAGCTCTATCACTCTGGAAGAATTCAGGGTCAGATATGAATTTAAAATTTGTGTATGTGGAGGGGGGGGGGGGGAGGGGTCAGTAGCATGGTTTTACGCTGCTACAAGGATACAATTGTTTCATTAACAAAAACTAAGGAAAACAAAACTTATTATTCCAAGAAGGAAATTGTTAAAACAACAAAACATTGGACTTTACAAATAAGCAGTTAATTTATACACAGATAATAAAGCTGCAACATAGACTAGGGCTGTATATAAGCTGCAACCTCTAGTTAAACCTTACTTTAGCTATCTCTTTTCAATGCAACAATCAAAATAACAATTTGACTACAGGTTAACTAGTTAGTGTTGCAACTTATGGGGGTAAATAAAGTTAAGCTTGTTGTATAGTAAAGTCCCTTGTCTTTGAGCTTGCTAGTGGTTGCAATAACATATTCCTCAGCATACAAAGATCCCTTGCTGTGTCCTTACGTCCAAAAGATGTGTTTGTATCATACAGACGCAGTATGAGATCTGTGGTGAACAAGTCAGGCAGAGAACTCAGCAAACTGGACACCAGACTGCATGGCATAACTTGAAGTACCAGCTGAGCACGATCCTTACCACAAGATACACAAAATTCAAGAAATTTGAATACAAAATGTGTCTGTTGAGAAACCTCTCCATCTTGTGCTATGACTGTAAAATTCTGAAACAATAAATTTCTGTTAGGCCTATTAAAAAAAAAAAAAAAAAAAAAAAAAAAAAAGACAATAGTACATTTGTTAATAATTATTGTACCTGGAAGAGTCCTGACAAAGCTGTTATCAGAGGCTCCCTGAGAGTTGGAGTAGACGATGATCCTTCAAGTGCTGCAAAAGTAAGACTGCCTGCAGATGACGTGCTAGCACCAAACATGAGGTTAGCCGCAGCCTCACCCTGAGAGTCAGTAGAGCTGAGACGTAACACCTTGGCACTGGGAATGATGCCCTCCATATCCTGCAATAATGCCACCTTTATTTCACCAGTCAAGGAAGATTGTATAGTTTGCTGTATCTTTGGTCACCTCTGGGTCAGTCTCATGTCGAGCTCTCTTTCTACATCCTGAAGCACCTGGAGATGCATTGTTGGTAGCTTCCACAGCTGCAAATACTGAGTAAGCACTTAGTTTAGCAAGTGCAGATGCTTGGGGTTCCACCAGTTCTTCTCCTCTGCAAACACAAACAATGTATACCCACAACACACAAACAATTATAAAGATAACAAAAACTTACTGCATTTGGTTAAAAAGATACAGAGGTAAGATGTGCTGCAGTAAACTCAAAACACACTGCTCAATATCCAGGTGGAACAATGCGAATGCCAAGTCTACGGCTTTATCAAGATCTTCTCTATAGCGATAAGTCAGCACTTCCTGTACAAAATGCACAACAAAATTAACCACTTGATGCTTTTTACAACTTTCAAGTTTAAACTTTAACCTTTCTACAATATAAAATGCCCAGTTGTGAGAGATTTAAAACTTCTAGTCCCTTCAAGTGATGAATGTATTATATTATTTTAAAATATGTCTAGACTTGCCTTGATGATGTTGGTGACAAACCAGTGTGCACCTCCAGTGTAAAGCAAGGACTCAAGTGTATGTGTAGACTCAATGTTGATCCAGCCTTGCCTGTGAGTGCTTTTCCAAACTGAAGCCAACTGTTCACTGATGGGGTTGGCAGACACAATACTGTAACATTTAACATGTCAATATTGTCATTGTCATTATTGTGAATGTGTATAACATTGTAATTTTTTAAAACTTAATTATTTATGGGTATTTACAAGAGAAAAAAAAAACATCGTGGTTGATATTTTGATGTTAAAAATAATAATAATAATAAATGGTTTTTATTAGAGGCCAAAAAAGGTACAAACCCACTTACATGGTCCTCTGACTTTCTTTAAACAATATATTATATACTTGTCAGAGTATTTCTTCATTATATTTTAAACAATTAACATGAACATAACAAAAAAAAAAAGAAAAAAAAAAAGGAATTTTATTAAATATAGACTTGTAATTTCAACATACAATATAATATTTGAGAGAAGCAAATGTGATTTTATTTATATTATTGCTTAAGTACATTTATATAATTTAAAACCTTTTTATCTTTTATATTTTATAGCGTATTTATATCCTATATAACACATTTATAATCCTTTATAACACAAAAAAGGTACCATATTATAACTGGAAGAGGTAAATGGAAAAATTGAGCAATCAAAAAATTAGTTAAAACTTATTTAGACATTTGAAATGTTTAAAATATTTTATTGTAATTTCCCCTAAGAGTAATGAAATAAATTAGCAACAAACACAATTATAATAATATCTCACCTCTACCTTGGCTCAAGCAATAGCCTGGTGTATATGTTTTAAAAAGAAGTAAACATAATGCATAACACTTACTTGTGAGAGAGTTTTGCTTTGGATGCAGAAGGTGGGTGAAGATCATATTGCATCTTGCGAATTATTTGGAACGTCAAACTGGACCTAAAAATAATAATCACAACATTGTTATTATCTCTCTCTCTCTCTCTCTCTCTCCCTCTCAAATTGAAGTGTTTGGGTAACATGTACTTACCTTTCTTTATAATTGTCTTGCTGTGGCATATCATCTGTAGGAGTAAGGAATTGTTGAACCATATTCATTGGTTTTAGTAATGCATCTTGATCCAATATCTAAAATCAAGCAGTACACATATAGAAAAATGACATTTATTTTATTATTTTTATTTATTATTATTATTATTATTATTTTGTCAAAAGAAGGTATATTTTCTAACCTGCATGTAACTGCAAAGCCAAGCAGCTGCACAAACAGGCAAACATCCCATACGAGATCTCATAGAGTCCAGTGCTCTCTTGACATCAGTGGGAGAGAGAGCTCCTTGCTCCCAGGCAAACAACAGCTCTCTGGTTGCTGCAGGGACATGACGACACACCTCATGCCAGCGCACTTGGCTACAACAACACACACAACAATGGACTATGGTCCAGACCCAGTTCTTGGCAGGTCCCAATTGTTGGCAGATGGGTTAATGAAAACTTAAAAAAATTAATATCTCCTCAACCAATAAAGTTAGAGACTTAAAACTTGAAAATTTGGCTACCCAGGGTATAGGATTGGACTCAATGGTGCCATCAAAAATACTCTCAACTTAATATTTCTCTAAGTGCCAACAATTGGGACTCAGCCTTTTCCATTTAAATAGCCCGTAAAAAGCCGTTAGCATGCCAACTACTGGGTCTCTACCATACTTCAGCAACACAGATGAATCACAAACTTATGCATACATACCTGGTCTTGAATTCCATGTCAGTGGAACTGAATTGTGCTAGCAGTGCGTCCAGTTTGGCAGAATCACACCCACGTAGCATGATATCAGGGTACTTTGGGTGCCCACGCTCAGGCATGCTTTCTCTAACCCACTGCTCAAAGAAAGAGTCACCTCCAGTGCCCCCTTCATCACTTAGCACTACATCAGAGCCATAAGTCTGCAAATTAAGCATTCATTATCAAGATTAGACATTGGGGGTTGGTTTAAGAGTTGGACTAGACAACTGTTACTAAAATTCAATAATTCAAGAAATTGATTTATTATTAGGGTATTATTTAATTAAATAGCCCATAAAATGTCAAAAAATTAAAAATGGTAATAGAAAATTGATAGCTTGCAAAATTTCTCTAATTTATATACAGAATAGATACATTGGAATGTATAATTTATTTTATTATTATTTATTTTTATCAATTTTATTTTAAAAATATTTAATTTAGTATATTATTTTATATTTAAATAAAGTATTTATTTCTATTTTTGAAGCTTGAGAAAAAAAGTTAGTATCAACATACCTGTACAATGGAACAAAGCATAAGAAATGAGACATCAAACAACATGGCTCTTGTTAAAGAACCTGTCCCTCCCGAGGCCTCGTCTGGTGCTGGTAGCCGACTACATTCATTGAAGTTGATAAGTTTGGCTACAAATGTCCTCAGCTTTCCTTGCACAGTTGCCACAGAGAGAATTAATTCAAAGCTTTTACCAGTCAGAACTTGAGAGAGCACACTCAGTAGAGCATCCTGGAAACATAACACAATCAACCAAAGTCCAAACTAAAGTTTTCATAACAAGTACCTGTATCTTCAGATAGTCAGCATCTAGAGTCTTTAAAATCCTAGCAAGTGTTGGTTCTGCTCTGATTATTACTTTGGGGATTGCTGCAGTCTGAGCAGCTGGATCTGGTTTTTGAACTGCAGCCACTGCTCCTTCTCTGTAAGCATCGGAATATATCATTACAAGGCGTTTAAAATATTATTTGGTGTGTAATTTTTTCATATAGGCTATATATTATAAAATGAAAATTACTCCCAAAGTAAAAAAAAAAAAAAAAGAAAGAAAGAAAGAAAAAGAACAAAAAAAAAACAATTTTTTTTGAACATTATAGGCGTATACATACTTGAGGCATAAAATAATAAATAAATTATGCTTATTTGTCTCATAAGTTCTTTTTAACAGACCACATTTTTTATATATATATATATTTTTTTTATTAGGCCTATTATTATTATTTTTTTAACTTGCTGCAACATATCTGTGAATATATGTGAGTTGCACAGGTTAAGTTTAGAGTACCCTGATTTCTGTTACTTTGATAATATTTTAATGAGAGACATTATACACTTTTTTATGTGTTTGAAAGTAGAAGAATATTTACATAATTTTTCATCACTAGAATAACCTCCATTCTGAGTGAGAACTTGACATTCTGCATTTAATTGATCACAACTTATTATTTTGTATACCTATAAATTAAGAAAAAAAACATTGTAGATGAACGAGGATATATAATGTTAAAAAATTAAATATGTTTGAGGCAGTTGGCACCAGCCATAGCAGTTGGTAAATAAATGTTAAAACAATAAAAACATTATTTTTATTTAAAAAAAAAAAAAAAAAAACAAAAAAAAAACGTTATTTTAAGCTAAAATTTGATAGAGAGAAACCAAATGAGAGTTGGCGCCAGGCAGCAGCGTCAACTGAAAATCTCAAATGGAGATAAAGGTTTAAAAATATGTCATGCCAATATTGTAGAAATAATAAATAATGCAAAAGAGATTAGAGCATGTTGTATTGAAAATCAGCAAAACACAAACATATTCTAATTTATGTAGTTAATTGGCTATATAAATTAACTACAACATAATTAGCTATATAAATGAGAGAATGTTTGCATTTTATCAATTTTCAATTCAGCATGCTCTAGTCTCTCTCCTGCTATTTTTCATTATTAATTATATTTAAAATTGTGTAACATATGATATACAGTATAGTTAATTGTGCTTTTTATTTTATTTTTCTCCTTGGATTATGATTTTTCTATTTGGAAGTTAAAATGTGGATAGAATCTACCTTTCTAAAAAGTCAGGAAATTTTTGTTTACAACCAGACTACGAGGCTTTGAAAGAAAGTCTACTCTACTTCAGAAGGATAAATTATAAAAAAAATGGTTCCAACCTCATAGCTGAATACATCTTGACATGATGCTCCGTGACAAGTCCGACACGAGCTAGCTCAGTGATTAGACATTCCACACAATTGCAGCTACACTTAACGTCCACGGTATCCAAGAGAGGTGTGTGCTGAAGTAGTAACTCCACTGCATCAACCACATCTTGAGAGAAATCAGGTTGCTCTGCTATACTCTGGCTTGCTCCTGGACAATGAAATACATTTCATTAGCATCGCTATGAGAAGAAATGTTCACAGATATGTTACCTCTAACTTTGCGGTGAAGTTGTAGAAGAATGTGGGGTACTTTCAGGAATGTGAATGCACCCCATTGCGACTGCTCGTTGCTACCTAGTACATCTTTTAGGCTAATGAGACATGCTCTCATCACCTCTGCATACAATCTAGCCATACTATAGCCCTATACGACAAGCAAATTATGTTAGTTTGTATTATTAATATACACACACCTTATTATTATTATATATTTTTAAATTAAACACATGACTTCAAAATATACAATTACTTTAATTCTCTGGATCATGAGTATTTGACTGACAAACATCTGTGTATCTGAGCTGGGGTTGAGAAGAACCTCCACTGCAAGCAAGGGTTGCAGGCAGTATGTAACTGGCTCACATGTCGAGCCTTCCTCAGTGGCTGGTCCCACCCCGAGTCCAGGTAGACCTAGCTGACGAAGCTGTACTAGGCTTCTAGTATGGGGAGAATTTTTTTAAGTTAAACAATATTTAACTTGAACGTTGTAAAGAAAAAAAAATACAAATTTCTGAGAGAAAAATGCATGTGGATTACCACAAATTTAATTGTGTTTGAAACTTGCATGAGAGAAAAGTATTTATTAATACTGACAATATATACTTGCAGTACTAATTATTTTTAATTTTTATAATTAAACTGCACTTTAGGTTAAGAAATAATAATATTTAAAGAGTACTTACTCTCGGGCATCATCTACTATCATTCCAATCTTAAAATTCATAGGTTGTGTTAATGCAGCTTCCAGTTCAAAACATTTCCTCACAACTTCAGCGTGGAGCACTACAAATAAACAGTAATGTCATTTATTACATAACACAATTTTACTGCAGACAACGTTCTGATTCTACTTTGAAGCTGACCATGATATAAGGAGAGATGGTAGCCACAATGCTATAGTAAAAGCACGATAAGGAAAGGGTTGGCGACTGACGGTCATGTTTGCTTGTTCTCGCCTGCTCTCACTCGCTTCCGAATTCAATAAGATTTTAAAATTCAACATGGGAAATTTTTGCTTTTATTTATTATTATTTATTTTTAGCAATGAAATGTTCGCATATAATTTCATTGTAAAATTCACATAATTAAAAAAAGATAAACAAAATGCATACATACCGGTATATAAAATAATAATAAAAAAGTTATGATAAAGAAAACTATGCTTGTTGTAACTTTCATTGTTATAATTATATGTTGTCAGAAGTTCCTGGGTTTGATATGTTGCTAAGCTTATCCCTATGCTTAATGATGCTTCCGCATTACAAGAAAGCATCTATATACACTTTCCAGTTTTGGGAAAAAACGACTATCTACACTTTCCGAGCAGTGCTGTAACTGGACTAGCGGCCATTAACTTAACATTGCAGATGCTTGACGGTGGAGAGTGTAGATGCTTGGCTTGTCGCAAAACTGGAAAGTGTAGAATGCTCTCGTTTGACACGGAAGCATCATTATGCATTGCAGCTCTTGATTGAAAAGGGAGGGCAGGAAAATATCTTTGAACTTGCAAGCTGTGCTGACACAACGCCATTATATCACCAATCCGGAGCAAGAAGTGGGACTACCTTCTCTTTTTATATCATGCAATTAACACAAGAAGAGCCAACCTCTATCATCAAGACGTGCTAAACAAAGCATGGCTTTAGCAAAGTCACAACTTAATAATGTTTCCAATAGAGCATTGGGTCTAAGAAGCATAGTACAATGTTCAGGACTTGTTCCTAGTTCTGATAGCTTGTGATATGCATGAAGTGCTATTGTCAGGAGCCAGTTAACCAGAGAAAGTACTGCTGTGGCCAATGTTCCTTCTTCTGCACGACTGCGACATGTCATTCGACCCTGCGACAATAAAGTCAAGTTATATAATACCATAAATTGATTTATGTACTACATAGCAATAGGTGTCAATAAAGGCACAGTTTGCACGCTACGTATCAATTTTATTTCTTACCAATATAGCTTCAACAAACTCCAGTAAACTGATGATACAATGAGGTTTATGTACACCATCATACTTGCTAATTCGTTGTAAAACTGCAGCATAAGATACCAGCTGAAATAAGACATTAAATTATTAATATAGACATACCGGTACTATACATACATGCATACCAATATGAAGCACATAGTCACACCCATCTAATTGTACGATATCACATAAACTAACCTGTGAACTAAGAGAGTGCTTTAGGTAGGATAGAACCAATTGATTTGGTCCTGGTCCAACGAGAGCTTGTTGCAGGATGCAATCAGCAAGATTGTGTACATCTCCACTTACACCTCGGGGTAATATCTGTGGAAAAATAATGTATTATAAATACCAATTAAATTACAAATTATTTGAAAAAGTAGCCAAGTATATGTATACGGAGGGTTTTCATACCGTTTTAATTTGGATGCCCCACTGAAGATCAGACCAGCGCTCTCTCCACGCACGAAGCAAAAGAGCTTGTAAACTGCTAGTTTTACTTGTCACTTTGGTCTCCATTTGCAAGTTCGGATATTAAGTTAATAAACAATTCAAAATTTAGACATATTTTTATTCAAAATAGTTATTAAAAAACACAAAGAAATGCCAGCTACCGCTTCACAATGTTGACAAAATATTAATTATTTGTTTACAATTGTAAAATAATCCAAGATACTACATACAAGATAAGGACACGCTCGACCAAATTGGGCCGCCGCGAAATTCAAAATGAGTCTCTAAGCCAATCAGCACCCGAGTTGAAGGTCACGTGATCAATATTGACCAATCACAATACCGCTAAAATTTACATGGGACCAGTTGGTGTCGCTATCTTGTATGTAGTATCTTGATAATCGACCCGTTCGCTTACGCCATCTAGTGAAAATAAAATGAAACAAGAAATTTTTAAAATATTTGCGCAAAATTGGTCATCGACGCAAAAAATTATTATTTATTTCCATATTATATTCAAACTGAAATGGTTTTTATATTTCCTAAATTAACAATTATTACTTAATTTTATTGTCATTATTATCTTTATCAGCAGCGTCTCCTTCCTCTAAAATAATCCACTCCAATATAAATTAGATTAGATTAGCAAGCAAAATCAATTCTACATTATTCATGTGATTGAATTATTATCGGGAGGAGATTTGATGGAAAACAAAAAAAATTGCTCTCAAATGATTTACAGTAGTAGTCAGACACAATCTATGATTGATATTGATACAAATTTAAATTATCATAAAACATAAATAATTTTTATACAATAGTTTTTAATTTTAAATATTTCTTTATTAACAATAATAAGTTTATATAAAAATACCATGAAAAAAACCATCGGCAGTTAAATTATAATTTGTAAAAATACTAAAAGATAGATTGAGGGAAAATTAGATCAAACTCTATACATTGAAAACTATAATAGAAATGCCAATAAAACTTACTTTTTACTTCCCAAAAATTCCCACTAAATAAAACAATTGAATTGTCTATTTTTCAATAAATTATAATTACTTATTTTAACAGTGGCGTGCTTTCATTTGAGTTTCATATTTGAGGTGATATAATATACATTTTAATAAACTTAATAAGAACATTCATCTTATTATCTTACACAGTGAGGTTATAAAAAAAAAGTAAAGTGCATTTGATTTTTTTCTTCGTGTGTGCTCACATGATATATAATCAAGATATATTAAAAAAAAAAAAAAAAAAAAAAAAAAAAAGGAAAAGGAGTTTCCAATTATTAAAAGGTATTTAATACCAAATTTTTTCCACCCATTAAATTGATTGAATTTGAAATTAGCAAAAACTTAACTCTTTGATTAACATGTAAAAATTTCAAGACACTGTGTTATATATCACAAGACCTAGGTCCTTTACTTTAATTTCAAAATCTAGCTTTGCCTCCCCTAATTTTATTTTATCACAGATTGACAAATTTATTTTTCTTGGAGTGTATTAAATTCAACAATCATCTTTATTTAAAGACAAGGCACGGAATGAGGTGAAGGCCAGCCTTTGCTATAGGTTGTATAATTAGCCAACATGGTAGATATACCCACTCGGATTTTAAAAATCAGTTAAATCTACGGTACTGATACCTTACAACAGTACATCAAACTGCATTATTATTATTTGCCAACAGGCAAGTGCCCTCTTCAAAAGTGGCTAAATTTACACTATTTTTTACAGCTATTTTTTACACTATAGAGTTTCAGGGTGGCAAATGCCAGGGGTTGGAAAAATCAAGCTCACTATTTTTAATACAGTATTATAAAGAACCTTCAAAACCATTGCTAACTAATTTAGGAGGAGTCAATATACTATTTGAAACATAGCTGAACCAATGGGTTTACATTACAAAAAGAGAGGGTCTTATACCTATAAACCAAAAGTCACCCCGTGGTTCAGTTATGTTGTGAAGAGAATTGTATGCTGCTTCATTACAAAATTGCTTCATTTACAATGAAAAATCTTGAAAAAGAAAATCAAACCAATTACAGCATTCAATAAAGGAAATTATTACAGCAGTAAAACATTCTTGTTTACAGTAACAGAGGTAGTTTCTTTATGCTCAGATCATTAAATCACAATAAACCTAAGCTTGTTGTGTAGTGAAGTCCCTTGTCTTTGAGCTTGCTAGTGGTTGCAATAACATATTCCTCAGCATACAAAGATCCCTTGCCGTGTCCTTACGCCCCAGTGTTGTGTTTGTATCATACAGATGCAGTAAGAGTTCTGTGGTGAACAAGTCAGGCAGAGAACTCAGCAAACTGGACACCAGACTGCTTGGCATAACTTGAAGTACCAGCCGAGCACGATCCTTACCACAAGATACACAAAATTCAAGAAATTTGAATACAAAATGTGTCTGTTGAGAAACATCTCCATCTTGGGCTATCACTGTGAAATTCTGAAACATATGAAATAATATTGGTTTTAGACTGGAAAATTCCATTAGTTATGCAATGAATAGTCATTTCAAAAAATGTTAAATATATTAAACCAAATCAATATACTAATTTATTTATTTATTTGAGTTCAAATGAGGAAGACTTCAGTATTCATACAGTATTCTAAAATGTCCTGAATTGATACATAATATGTGAATTTCTAATTTTTAAGTTCAGAAAGTATTTTTTAATTAATATTTGAAAGTCGCGAAATGACGTCACAGGCTGCAACTTTTTCCTATGCCCACATCCCACTTCCACAGGCATAAGTTACAGCTGTCATTTTACAACTTTCAAAAAATAATTAAAAATACTTAATGAATTCAAAAATTAGAAATACAAATATCTATCGATTTAGAAACATAGCCTTCTTTTACAATATAAAATAAAACTACCATCTAATTTTTTTTTTTTTTTTTTTTTTGTAGTCTTCCTTATTGTAGACTGACCTTGTCTGAGTATACATTAACACACACACACAAATCAAAATCTATTCCCACATACCCACTCCTCTTTCCTCTTGCTCATTACCTACTCTTCCTTGACTAAGGACTGACGAAGGCACAGACACTTTGTTCTCTTAGAGTCTAGTGCCAACAGCTATCCAATTGGTTTATTACTTGTGAGCTAGCAAGATTTTCCCCAATTATGGGACTCTCTTTACTATGTTAAGTCCCTTGCTGCTTTCCCCTTCTTTCAAATTTATCATAACTAATAGTAATGGTTTATTTTCCTTGACATACTGTATCTCACATTTTTGATAAGCTCAGATTTAATGACATGCTGAGAAAAAGTTAATAGCAGCTTATTATTTTCTTACTTGGAAGAGTCTTGTCAAAGCTGATATTAGCGGCTCCCTGAGAGTTGGAGTAGACGATGAACCTTCAAGTGCTGCAAAAGTAAGACTGCCTGCAGATGACGTGCTAGCACCAAACATGAGGTTAGCCGCAGCCTCACCCTGAGAGTCAGTAGAGCTGAGACGTAACACCTTGGCACTGGGAATGATGCCCTCCATATCCTGCAATAATGCCACCTTTATTTCACCAGTCAAGGAAGATTGTATAGTTTGCTGTATCTTTGGTCACCTCTGGGTCAGTCTCATGTCGAGCTCTCTTCCTAGATCCTGAAGCACCTGGAGATGCATTGTTGGCAGCTTCCACAGCTGCAAATACTGAGTAGGCACTTAGTTTAGCAAGTGCAGATGCTTGGGGTTCCACCAGTTCTTCTCCTCTGCAAACACAAACAATGTATACCCACAACACACAAACATTTATAAAGATAACAAAAACTTACTGCATTTGGTTAAAAAGATACAGAGGTAAGATGTGCTGCAGTAAACTCAACACACACTGCTCAATATCCAGGTGGAACAATGCGAATGCCAAGTCTACGGCTTTATCAAGATCTTCTCTATAGCGATAAGTCAGCACCTCCTGTACAAAAATGCACAACAAAATTAACAATTTGAGGCTTTTACTATTTTGAGTTTGATAAATTAAGGAAAGTGAGCAACCACACTTGGATATGATAATATGGAAAGGAAAGAGAGAACTAGTAAGTGCTTTGCTATTTTGAAAAAATGTTCTATAACTTTGTGGAAGTCTTATTAGCACAAAGATAATAAACATATTGGTAGCCGTTAGCTCAATACTCCAACAAATGGAATATTGTGCTCAAAGATACGCAATTGTTTATTATCTCTATGCTAGCAAGCTTTTCACCAAACTATGGAGCATCTATTTACTATGATAAGGCCCTTCCTGGGTTCCTTTATCTTTCACTTGTAACTTTATTGTGTTAGTATTTATTCTTGTTACTTTCACATAATAAAATGTATCCATTTTAAGAAATTTGCAGGTTAATTATTTCATACCACTTCTAGCCTTTAGCATTTGAGATGAATAATATTTATATTTTAATTATGTAGATGAATATTTTCATTGTCTAGACTTGCCTTGATAATGTTGGTGACAAACCAGTGTGCACCTCCAGTGTAAAGCAAGGACTCAAGTGTATGTGTAGACTCAATGTTGATCCAGCCTTGCCTGTGAGTGCTTTTCCAAACTGTAGCCAACTGTTCACTGATGGGGTTGGCAGACACAATACTGAAATACATATTGAACATGTCATTAATATAATACAAAGGTGCAATTTGGCTATCTTATTTTGAAATGCTAAATATTAGGAAAAAATAATCTTTGCAATAGTTGATAATTAAAAAGATTTTATAGAAAACACATAGATAGATAGGAAAAATTATCTCCCATATATACTATCTCCCATTCCCCAATTTTTCCTATCTATCTATGTGTTTTTCTATCAAATCTTTTTAATTATTTTGAAATGCATTTTTTTATTAGAACATTACAATTTATTATAGCAAAGAATGATGTTCGTAAACCCTATTTTTCGTGCCCTAAACCACAAAAAAATATGACAATCGCCTAATGCTTCTTAAATTGCATTGCACATTTTTTTGGAGCAAGGGAACATGGTTTACGGACATTATTAAGGTTACACTACTGTGTTAGAATATAAGACATATGAGTCTACTATAGTTTCAAAACCAGCTTCTTTCATTTTCAATAACAGTGAGTTTCTTATCACTATATCAGGTATGATCACCTTTGTTGAAAATTGAAGAAGCGGTTTTGGAACTAGCATACTTCTATATAGATGGTAAAAATTGGGGAAAGGGAGTTGAGCGTTTGATGAAAGGGGCTCTTACTTGTGAGACAGTTTTGCTTTGGATGCAGAAACTGGCTGAAGATCATTTTGCATCTTGCGAATTATTTGGAGTGTAAGGCTGGACCTAATAAAGAAATTATCACAAATATCATTATTTTATCTCACTATTTTGAAACAGTATTACTTGTCATGTGCAGTACTGAATAAAAGTTGACAAAGAATCCATTTAAACATTTATTGATTTATATGTTTAAACATACAGGCAACCTGGTATACCCAATGCTTTTCTTATGAGAATAGAGCAGGTTGCCTATTAATTTTAGTTTCAGACTGTTGTCCAGAACTGTACTGACCTTTCTTTATAGTTGTCTTGTTGTGGCATATCATCTGTAGGAGTAAGGAATTGTTGAACCATATTCATTGGTTTTAGTAATGCATCTTGATCCAATATCTTAAGTCAAGCAGTACGCACATAGAAAAATGACATTTTTTTTATTATTTTTATTTATTATTATTATTATTTTTTTTTTTTTTTGTCAAAAGAAGATATATTTTCTAACCTGCATGTAACTGCAAAGCCAAGCAGCTGCACAAACAGGCAAACATCCCATACGAGATCTCATAGAGTCCAGTGCTCTCTTGACATCAGTGGGAGAAAGAGCTCCTTGCTCCCAGGCAAACAACAGCTCTCTGGTTGCTGCAGGGACATGATGACACACCTCATGCCAGCGCACTTGGCTACAACAATACACACAACAATGGACTACTTCAGCAACACAGATGAATCACAAACTTATGCATACATACCTGGTCTTGAATTCCATGTCAGTGGAACTGAATTGTGCTAGCAGTGCGTCCAGTTTGGCAGAATCACACCCACGTAGCATGATATCAGGGTACTTTGGGTGCCCACGCTCAGGCATGCTTTCTCTAACCCACTGCTCAAAGAAAGAGTCACCTCCAGTGCCCCCTTCATCACTTAGCACTACATCAGAGCCATAAGTCTGCAAATTAAGCATTCATTAGTTACCAGAAGTTTTTGTATTATTTATAATTAATTTATTTAAAGCTTGAAAAAGTTAGTATTAATTTACCTGCACAATGGAACAGAGCATAAGAAATGAGACATCAAACAACATAGCTCTTGTTAGAGAACTATCTCCTCCCGAGACCTCATCTGGTGCTGGTAGCCGACTACATTCATTGAAATGTATAAGTTTGGCTACGAATGTCCTCAGCTTTCCTTGCACAGTTGCCACAGACAGAATTAATTCAAAGCTTTTACCCGTCAGAACTTGAGAGAGCACACTCAGTAGAGCATCCTGGAAACATAACACAATTAACCAAAGTCCAAACTAAAGTTTTCATAACAAGTACCTGTACCTTCAGATAGTCAGCATCTAGAGTCTTTAAAATCCTGGCAAGTGTTGGTTCTGCTTTGATTATTACTATTGCGATGGGAACAGTCTGATCAGTTGGGTCTGTCTTTTGTACTGCAGCTACAGCTCCTTCTCTGTAAGCATCAGGATTTATCTTTAATGTTGTTTAAAATATTATTTGGTTTGTAATTGGTGCAACTTTTCTATTAGGAAGTTAAAATGTGGATAGTTTCTACCCTTTTAAAAAGTCAGGAAATTTGTAACACAACAGACTATAAGGCTGTAAGAAACAACCTATCACTCTTAGGGGGTGAAAAAAAAGTATACTTTACTTCAGAAGGATAAATTATAAAAAATAGTTCCAACCTCTTAGCTGAATACATCTTGACATGATGCTCCGTGACAAGTCCCACACGAGCTAGCTCAGTGATTAGACATTCCACACAATTGCATCTACACTTTACGTCCACGGTGTCCAAGAGAGGTGTGTGCTGAAGTAGTAACTCTACTGCATCAACCACGTCTTGAGAGAAATCTGGTTGCTCGGATATACTCTGGCTTGCTCCTGGAAGATGAAACACATTTCATTAGCATTGCTTTTTATTAGACTTCATTAGATTTATTACCTCTAACATGGCGATGAAGTTGTAGAAGGATGTGGGGTACTTTCAGGAATGTGAATGCACCCCATTGTGACTCCTCATTGCTACGTACTACATCTTTCAGGCTAATGAGAAATGCTCTCATCACCTCCGCATACAATCTAGCCATACTATAGCCCTATAAGAAAAAAGAAGAAAAAAAAGGGGGGGGGGTATTATTATTAACATTTATGCACCTCAATTTTTGTTTATTAAATTGGAACATATAAAATGACTCGTCATACAATTTTTGGTCTCATAAGAAAAGAACTATATCTTTAAATTAGGTAATGAAGCATATCGAGGGTGCTCCGCTATAATGTCCTAAGTCCATTTGACCTTGAAAAACATTTTTTGCTACAAATGACCTGAAATGGATAAATCCAAAATTTGGGGTTGATTTGACGATTTTTTATTTTTCAAGGTCAAGTGGACTTAGGACATTATAGCGGAACACCCTCGATATGTATGTTATGTTTTCAAAGAAAATAATGGAAAAACAACAAATGCCTTATCAAGATGATGACCCCTATCCTGCTAACTGAACCACATGCAACATGTGCCACATGCTTTAGATGAAAATCTAGGTGCTGATATCATAGACCAATTAGTAGTCCGGCTGTTGCTTGTGAAATGTTTATCATTCATTGTAAATACAGTAACAGTTAACTTGTTCAATCAAGATTTTAATCTAGCTATGGATATTATTATGTAAGGTGCTTGTTGTTTTACCCTTCCATTATTTCCTTTGATTACATACATATTTAACCAAAATGGTTTCCAATTTCCTTTAAGGCGTAGAACGCCTTGAACAAAAAACTTGCCTAATATCCTAACATACCCAAATATCAACGTTGATTTGGCCGGAATCATTGGTTTCTAATTTATTTTCCATTTACAAAATGACAGCTGCAGGTTTGTGACATCACAGCTGACCTGTTTCCGCATGCGTTGACTAGTAAGCTGTGACGTCACAATCCCGCAGCTGCTATTTTGTAAATGGACAATAAATTAGAAATCAATGACTCCGGCCAAATCAATGTTGATATTAGGTATGTTAGGATATTAGGCAAGTTTTTTGTTCACGGTGTTCATCTACGCCTTTTAAATTAATGAAGCACACAATGAAGAATTATTAATTACTTTGATTCTCTGGATCATAAGTAATTGGCTGACAAACATCTGTGTATCTGAGCTGGGGTTGAGAAGAACCTCCACTGCAATCAAGGGTTGCAGGCAGTATGTAACTGGCTCACATTTTGAGCCTTCTTCAGTGGCAGGTTCTGCTGCTGATCCAGGTAGACTTAGCTGACGAAGTTGTCTTAGGCTTCTAATGAGAAGAAAACACTCATAGTTTAACACTCCAGGGAAATATAAAACAATATTTGTAGAGTACTTACTCTCGGGTTTCATCTACTGTAATTCCAACCTTAAAACTCATAGGTTGTGTTAATGCAGCTTCCAGTTCAAAACATTTCCTTACAACCTCAGCGTGGAGCTCTACAAATCAACAATAATTTCATTTATTACTTCAGATTATGTTCTTATACAATTTTTAAACTGACATTTAACACAAGAAGAGCTAACCTTTATCATCAAGACGTGCTAAACAAAGCATGGCTTTAGCAAAGTCACAACTTAATAATGTTTCTAATAGAGCATTGGGTCTAAGAAGCATAGTACAATGTTCAGGACTTGTTCCTAGTTCTGATAGCTTGTGATATGCATGAAGTGCTATTGTCAGGAGCCAGTTAACCAGAGAAAGTACTGCTGTGGCCAATGTTCCTTCTTCTGCACGACTGCGACATGTCATTCGACCCTGCGACAATAAAGTCAAGTTATATAATACCATAAATTGATTTATGTACTACATAGCAATAGGTGTCAATAAAGGCACAGTTTGCACGCTACGTATCAATTTTATTTCTTACCAATATAGCTTCAACAAACTCCAGTAAACTGATGATACAATGAGGTTTATGTACACCATCATACTTGCTAATTCGTTGTAAAACTGCAGCATAAGATACCAGCTGAAATAAGACATTAAATTATTAATATAGACATACCGGTACTATACATACATGCATACCAATATGAAGCACATAGTCACACCCATCTAATTGTACGATATCACATAAACTAACCTGTGAACTAAGAGAGTGCTTTAGGTAGGATAGAACCAATTGATTTGGTCCTGGTCCAACGAGAGCTTGTTGCAGGATGCAATCAGCAAGATTGTGTACATCTCCACTTACACCTCGGGGTAATATCTGTGGAAAAATAATGTATTATAAATACCAATTAAATTACAAATTATTTGAAAAAGTAGCCAAGTATATGTATACGGAGGGTTTTCATACCGTTTTAATTTGGATGCCCCACTGAAGATCAGACCAGCGCTCTCTCCACGCACGAAGCAAAAGAGCTTGTAAACTGCTAGTTTTACTTGTAACTTTGGTCTCCATTTGCAAGCTAGATGTTAAAGTGTTAATAAAAACAGAAAGGGATGCTAACACAGCGCTTTACAACTCACTTTAAGAAAATATTATTTAATTCACCCGGCATCCACGGAAACCCATCGAACCTGTTGTTTACGTTTGCAAAAACCACAACAAATTCAAGAATCAACCTGAAATCAACATCGCGTGTGCGCTTACGCTATCTAGTGAACATGGAATGAAACAAAAAACTTTTTAAAAATTAATAGCGCAAAAATGGACGGATACACAAATTAGTTTTTTTAATTAATGCTTTTATTACTTTCCATTTGATTTATATTTTTGTAAGCTTAATATTAAATACATAAGTACGTAATCCTAATCACTAATCAGTATAATATAATACATTATGGTGATTGATGCGCACTCTATATATGGGCAAAGGCCACGCATTCAGCATATATATATGATACAAAATGCAAATATAATCGACATCGCCCTTACACCGCATACACTTTTCGACATCCTTCTGATGAACGATTTGATATTTGATGGACCTTGATCCTTGTCTTAATTGATATCATAATATAAACTTAAAACAAAATCGCTTGCACGGGGCTTGCACCCGTTGCACCTGACGAGGATGACACGCATCCACTCAGTCAGCGCCTGGTCAGCGCTCAGTCGTAATGCTGTTCGTAAACCCTGTTCTGTACTCCTAAAATGACGATCGCCTTTGGTTATTCATATGGAATGCGCATTTTTTGGTGCAAGAGAACAGGGTTTACGAACAACACTATCTAGGAGGTCAGCACGCTACGAGCACCGCCTGACGAGCACGCTAGAGAGTCGCAAAAGCGACGAGTTATAAATCTGAGGATATAAGAAAAGATATAAACAATTACATATAAAATAAATTATAATCATACAATATTGTTTATATATTATAAAACGTAATATTTGATGTTTTTTATTCATCATAAAATATAAAAAAAAAACTGTGAAAAATTAAGCGTAATGTTAAATTAGGGGACCCTTAGCTTTTACCCCGCGTTACCCCGTGTGCTAAACCGATTCTGCTCCATATTGGGTGTGTTTTAAAACGTGCATCGTGGTGAACATTATATTCTTAAAACTCGTGGCCATCCCAAATATGAACGTGACCTGCAGCCTGCAGCGGAGAGAGCATTCGCTTTACAGGAGGTAGGAAAATATTTCATTAAATTTCCATCAATATAAATACAAAAATTGCGTTTTGCTGATATATTTTGAACCGCCGTATACGTGCAGTAGTACATACATATTATACTGTCAGTAGTATAATATGTATATTTATGTATGTACTACAATACTGCATTAAATTATCATACATGAGCATATTAATTAAGCATGCATAGGAATATTTTAGCCATAGAAAACAATCATACATTCCTGCAGTCCTGCAGTGCTCCAAAAAATTGAAATAAAAATAAAACCCCAAATTTTCTTATAAGAATTTAAAATTATATATACTTTTCGATTTTTTTTTGTCTACTTTTTATTAGTTTCTATATCGATGACTATGTTGTTGTTTTGTTTTGTTTTTCACAAATTTTATTCGTGAAATTTTTTATAGGCATATTATTTATTGGATTGAAAAGTGGCCGCATTTATTTCTAGCATTTAACTATTTTGGTTTAAAAAATATACATAGAAGATATTTAAATGCGGATCTGTAAAAAAAAAAAAAAAAAAAAAAAAATGCCTGTTGCAGTGACCAAGGACCCTCTTCCATTAGTTTAGGGACCTTGTCTCACGGATTTATGCAGTCTGGAGTTTTCCTAAAAAAAAAAAAAAAAAAAAAAAAAAAAAACTCTGGACGGTGACGCATATCTGGTCTGATTCTAGATTATATCAAGTGAAATATGTGATACATATTCATAATTTTTTCGTAATTTAATAGAATAATATACGTATATATATGAAATATATAAAAATGATAATAACTTAAAAATTTAAAACTAAAAGAACATCGATTCTATATCTATATCGAAGTGTGCGGTACTTTTTACATTGTGGTCTACTGCTGTAGCTGCCTGTAAACTGCATCAAGGCACCAAGGACGAGACACGGAATTTATCAAAGCGCTAAAGCGCACATGTATTTAGGTGGGGGAGGGGGGGGACATAATTTTTTTCACTACAGCACCTGAACTTATGAACACTATGCCATCCTATATTGTAGGTATAACGAAAAAGTGATCCATTAATTATCTGCACCTAAGTTCAGTCGGGTCTGTATAATTTATGTCAAAAAGTACAAATATGAATGGTTGTCAGTGTCATGTAATGGTTCCCACTCATCATTGATATCCTATACTCACCTTCACACAGCACTTGGCGTTTCATATGCCCCAACTTTGCCCAGTCCCCAACCTCAGAGTGCTGCGTCCCGGCCACGACCACAACATGTTACATTGTCCACCTCGACCGTAAGGTAAGGTTCATAAAGTTCATTATTAGTGAATAAATATGATCACTTACAAAATATAAATAAGTGCTTTGTTTTGTTGACAAATATAAATTTGCATGAAATTAAAAACAATTATTTTTAACATTATTATTATCATTTAGAGGTTAAATAGCATAAAAAAAACGTATAAAATGCATATAGGGGTTCCAAATATAAATTTAAATAACTGCTATATCGTTTTACTGCATTTTTTGGAGTAAAAATCACTAATCAGTCAGCATTCATAGAGCATCAGATCATATCAACGAAAGATCTTTCATTTAAACTCTAAAATTTTGTTCTAAGCCCTATGCACAATTTAAATCTCTTTTAAATGACATCTCGGAAATTGAGCTTCCTACAAGAAAATCCCTAAAGCTGCGGAGTTGTGTGTGATTTTGTCCTTTTTTGTGATGAATTTTCTTGAGAAAATAAAATTTATTTCATGTTAATTAGTATATGTAAAGCCAAGACAAGCGCAAGGACGCCACACCATATAGGCAAGGAAGAGGAACATAAAGAACTTTCTTCCTCTCTTGAACTTAAAAGTGGATTTATATGTCACTCTCAGACATTATTTGCAAAGACGCATAAGAAAGAGAATTAGCCTATGTATAGTTAAAACTTCAAATATAAACGAGAATGAATAATTATTTGTTTTTGACTAATTTTGGTACATTTTTAACTGTGGAAAACTTTTACGTTTGGTATTTATTTTTCTTCTTGTAATAAACTTGAATGTTCTTTATATTTATATAGGTATAATAAAAAACTATATTTTTAACTGCATGTTCCTTAATATCAACATCATTAAGTATTTTATTATTATAGCAACCTTATTTATTTATTATTTATTTATTATTTATTTATTATTTTTTTTTTTTTAGTTTCTTCTTTTCATATTATCAAATCGATATCATTTCTCTGTTATTTATATTTACATAAAAAAATGTAAAAGTATATCATATCCATATATCCACTATACATACTATCCACTATTAATATAGTATATTATTATCATTTAGCGGTTAAATAGCATTACAACATTTCAACGAAACGATACTATAATTTTTTTTATAGTTAATTAAAAGTTTAACTTTATAAACAATAGTTATTATTGTTAAATTAAATTATAAAAAAATTTCATTAACATATCCAATGCATTTTAATGTTATATAAATACTAAAAATAAGGGGTTATATTGACAGAATGAGCAAATGCTCATGTTCACTATAAGGACTTTTAAGTAATATTCGTTACAAGTATTAAAATGATAAAACATTAATGTTTTATTTTATTAGGTATATACTGATGACCTTTGATTGATATAGCAACCTTTTAAATAATTTGCACTTAAAAGTTATTTTCTTTGAGGCGTGAAGACAGTGCTGTATTTTTGCGGTATTTAATTGTTTGAGACTTTGAGAGTATACAGTATATATTGAAGAAAAACGCAAGGTTTTGCCAACTTTAAAATCTAATTGCATTCCTGCATGAACATAAATATAAATGCCCAATAACATAACTTATAGGTCGCATAACAACATAAATTCTACACCATTGAATATAATTTATACATAATATTCTGCACAATATTACAGATATATGTTCAACAGTATTATACTGCATATATTTATAAAACTATGTTTGCAATGGAGGTTATCGGTTTAAAAAATTCGTAAAAATTTTCTATGGCTTAAAACACGTAAAAGTATGTCTAGTATTTCTCATTTAAATTTCTCCGAAATCGGAGGAGTAGTTTTCTCAAAAATAGCAAAAAACGTGTTTTCCCCCATAAGCGTAATGTTAAATTAGGGGACCCTTAGCTTTCCCCGCATCACCCCGCGCGCTAAACCGATAACCTCCATTCATAAATAGCAACAGTATAATGCTATTTATTGGACTTATAAATTACTTAAATTCAAATTGTTTATTTATTCAAGCTACAGACAAGTCCTAAATTTCTTTTATCGATATGTTCAATCATCAACCTATATGAATGGTTTTTAATTATTAATATTTTTTTTAATCAAAATGTAATCCTTTATTTTAATGATAAACCATGGAAATTGAATTGTTAGTCATTTAATAACCGATGCACATTTTGGTTTGGCAAATATCTGGGAAAGCATATCCCCCTCACCTAAAAAAGAATAATAAAATATTACTTTATAGGATTCCAATGGCACCATATATATATATTATAATCATACAGTATATATAATATATATATATATATATATATATATATATATATATATATATATATATATATATATATATATATATATATATATATATATATATATATATATATATTAATAATTAAACTCTGGGTATGAAATTTGCGTAACTTATTGAACGGTTCCCTAATGTAGTTGCATTTGAATTTTAGGTGGAAATCATAACTATATTAATATTATGTATACTCACTGCTGTAGTTTTTCTTTAATGACAATCAAAACCTGGATTTGAAATTTTCATAAATACTTATAAATAGATAAATCTAAAAGACATTAAAATACAAATTATTGGTGGATTTTTAAAATTAATATTATTATTTCTATTGTTTTGTTTATTTTAATCATGCATATATTTTAAAACTAAATTAGAGAGTTTTTTTAGCAATAAAAAATATTATGATTGAATGATTACGTATACTTTTAAAACTGCGCATTTTTTAATTTTTTTTTATTATATGACTTTGTATTTATTGGCACTTTATCTTCATTGATTAGTGTGAAGCAGATGTCTGAAAACTTTTATAAAAATAAAATTTATAAAAAATGAAGTTTAATACACATGACAGTAAAGCTGCGTTTGAATTGGGTACTTTATACTAATTGTTAGCTCTAAAAAGATTCTTCAATAGAATCTTTATAGAGTTAATTCTTTTTGTTTTGACTTTTAGTTTTACCCCATCAAAATATTGAATGGAGTTAAATAACGTAAAAATTAATAAATCACAATAATTTTAATAATAATAATAATAATAATTTACAATACTTATAAATACATATATTATACGAATATATAAATAGAATTATAGGTAAAACAATAGAGTCATGTAACTTAATAAAGTCTTTAATCTGTGATACATTGCAATTACAAATGAAACATAATTATAATAATTAAACGTTGCTGTTTTTTATATAAGTTTAAAAATCTGAACTAAAAGAAGAAAAAATCAAATCCATCGTTTTTTTTTTTTTTTTTTTTTTTTTTTTTTTTTAATTCCTCAAAGTTTTGTGTCCCATTAGTGTGTTTCAATATAATGCTATTTTTTTCCCAGTTCCACTCAAATAAGAGTCACAGTTCAGTTAGTAAGGCAGTTTTGTATGCATCAGACTTGTGTTGAAAACGAAACGTGCGTTGTATTGGTATTCCAGACATCAAGTAACATCTGGTGAATACCGAGAGAGAGGAGCGACATCGTACCAAATATAAAAGAGAATAAAAGCAACTCTCGATTTCTGATCTAAGTCTCAGTTATATAAAAATATATATTGATTATAGAAGGAATAATAAAAAACCATGTCATTGTACATCTTTCCCTATAGATCGCAAACTGCAGTGATATATTATACGTTATCGAAATCTTATTATTATTCATACTTTCTTGTCTCTTACCTCGCTAAAGGACATAATTAACAAATTTTCTAACAAGTTAAAAAATGAAAGGTAACAATACTGAATACATACAGAAAAATCTATTGCAAGAATTTATATGATATTAATTATCGTTGGAAATCTCTACCACAGGAAACTTTTTTTGGTCAAAAGTATTACATTATAAAACGATGGAACAAAAATTCTCCAGCTCACTCAGAAATATTAAAGCAACTAAACCTGTAAAGCCCTTGTTAACTTACTTTTTTATCATTTAGAATACTAGGCTGATAATTACCATACCTTAATATCCATGAATTAGACACCACATTGATTTTGTATTTATTTTCGTTTATTTTCCTTTTTGCGGTTATATCACGTATATGACGTCACAATGTACCGATGGGACCCAGGGGCCGTGATAGGGGTAAAGAAATTGAGGGAGGGGCTTAAATTTTTCACGTGACCAGAGCGGTGACTGTGATTGGCGGTGGTATATTTTGACGTCAGATACGTGATATAACTGCAAAAAGGAAAATAAACGAAAATAAATACAAAATCAACGTGATGGTGTCTAATTCATGGATATTAAGGTATGGTAATTATCAGTCTAGTATTCTAAATGATAAAAAAGTAAGTTGACAAGGGCTTTAAATTATGCAATTCTCTGACATTTATACAAAAATATATAAATTTATATAAAAAAAAATAATAATAAAGAGAAAGAAAGAAAAATACAAAGTAACTATACATGTATAATTAAGTGGTAATTGCAAGGCAGCCACTTGCTTTCTTTGAACATAAATATTACTTTATATATATATATTTTTTACAATGTCACGTTTATGAGTGCAATTGTTTCATGAGTTGTTTTTTTGTAGTGTGTTGTTCGTGATCTACTTTCTTTCATAAAAAAACATAAAATTACCTTTTAATTTGCTATAATGTTTTCTTTGAAAGTAATTATGTATTTAAAAATATATATACTTTATAAATATTTTTCTATTACGAGTTTTTAAATCTTCACACTTATTATAAAATTGATTATTTTTACAACGACACGAGATATGTATGCATACTTCTAAATAAATGAATAATTAATTTAATTAAAGTTTCATGTCATTAAAGACTAGAGACTGGATTTTTCATTAAAAAAATTTGCAGAAAAAGGTAAAATAGTAAAAAAAAAAATGCCAAAGAGATATAAAAAAAAAACACGTAAAAAAGTGTTGCAAGTTTCTATTTAAGATTTTTATACTAATTTCTAAAGTTCATTGTATTACTTATGATTTTTACGTAAAATTGGAAAACAATTTCTTTCATATGTTTAACTATGTGGTAATATTCAAACAAAGTGGGACCGGCTAGCTATAAAAATGTGAGAAAACAAAAGTAAAAAAGTGTTGCAATTAAGTTTCAAATCAAGAGTGTTGTACTTTTTTTGAAAGATCATTTAATTAGCTATTGATTTTCACCCAAATTAAGAAAGCAACTCCTTTCATATGTTTAATTGGTAATAATCAAACAATGTGGGATGTGGGACAGGTTAGATATACAAATTGTAAGAAGTTAATGTTTAATGCAACTTCAAAAATATTGTTATATTTTAAAGTTTCACAAGGCTTTATAATTTTTATTTTTTCATTTCTATGACATATACAGATAAAAAGTGTAGAGAACAATTTATATAAATCAAAGACAATCTCATCTTTATGACTACTAAATTAAATTCATCTAGAGAGAAAATTAATGAAGCCATATAGAGATGAGTAGAAGTTCTTATACAAACTTCCTGTAAGGAGTATGATGTGCGAATATCTAACTTGAAATCTCGTATCCGTTTCATTTCCAACCTCAGGAAAGTCTGTATGAAGAAAGTTCATACTGCTAATTAGCTACATAGACAATTAAACGTACACTTCTCTCAATTATCTGTAAGTTTCTTAACTACCTGGGCTTTTGCTTTCATATAGCATTTCTATAATAATAGAAGTATTAAACCGCTGTAGTAAGCTTGTACTTTAATTCAATTTATAAATAATCTGCTACATCAGTAATTAATACGTTTTACTATTCCATCACTTTTTATTTTTACCTGTGCAATGTATAAAAGATCTAATCCTGCATCCTATAAGACAAATAACAACATACATAATTATAACACTCGTAATAATTCTAAAGTGGCTGTTCCAAAACATTCATCTAAATTATTTGAAAGAAGTCCATATTTTGTAACAGCTAAAATTTATGACAATTATTTAAGAAATTTAATATTTATTTTAAGAAATGTAAATAATGATAATTTTTTTAAAAATTTGCTTAAAAAAATTTTGCTTTATAAAGAATATTATACTTTAGGATCCTTTTTTGATAAAAACTCAAAAGTAGATAACATCGATGTTTTAATGTTCACCACCCATATACAACATTGGAATATTATACTGATGATACAGTTTCACAAACTTCATTATAATTTTTTTATAGATTAATAATTTAGTAATAGTTGTGTAATTTATTGTATTGTTTGTATTCTTGTTGTTATTTGTATAATTTATTATGTTATATTTGACAAGACCAATGCTTGTTGTAACTTTGATTGTTACTATGAACTGCCTGGGTCAATAAATATTCTTATTCTTATTCTTTTTATTATTTAAAGGAATAGACCAGAGAAAAACATGAGCATTTATATCACAAAACACTTGATGGGACAGATGGGACGTACATAAATAACTTTATAGTTTGTCTCAAAACCCAATTGTAGCTCCATAGCAGTGATCAGAAAGTTCAATTTATGCAACCCGCACAACATTTTCATACTAATTTTTGCGTGTTTCTGACGTCATTAACATAAATAGTCACTTAAATTGCATACTTTACAGTATTTTCACACTCTTTCGTGGGGCTAAATTAACATTCTGGTAAAAATTGTCAACAGTTTTGAAGATCCCATTTCATGTTTATTCATTAAAAAGCACATGTTGTTTTATGCGGTCTATGGCTTTAATATTTAAAACATTTGATTGTAAAATTTAAAAAAAAAAAAAAAAAAAAGTAATACAAGAATACATTTTTACAATATACACATCATTATAGATTTAAAAAAGAGAGAGAGAGAGAGAGAGAGAGAAAAGAAACCCGTTTAAAGGATTTACAATTAAAAGTTAAGTTAATAAATTTTTTCCCTCAAAAACATTAAATGAAATTTAATTTTTATATTTGTTAATTAAATTTGACTCAAAGTACTTACAATTTCTAGCACTTTAAATATATTTATAATTTATTGAATTGATGGGAATATGTCTATAATTAAAGTGCCTATTTACGTTGTTGTAATGTAGCTAACGATTCATTTACAAAAAAAAAAAATACATTAACTTAATTTAAAACACGTTGATTACTTATTTGATTATTTAGCAATAATTTTTAAAATCACGTCCTACATATTATGTACATGTATAAGATAATATAGTATATTATATATTTTTTAATGGTGAAAGTAGATTTTTTATAAAACCTGTAGCTGATTTTAATATGAATTTTTGTTCTCTATTCATATGTTCAATTGAACAGAAAAGAGACACACATCTCAACTCGATCTACTCTATCTGTAATAGTTAAATGATGCGTACGTGAGCAAATTAAAGCTTAAAAAAAAAAAAAAGAAAAAGAAAAAAAAAAAAAAAAAAAAAAACGAAAGAACTAACTAACTAACGTTAAAGTAGCACGTAAAACTAATCCAGTTGAGTAGAATTTCATGTCTAATTTTGAATGGTTAAAATTAACGTAGAATAAAAATGACAGGTGTATATAAAATCAAATTAATTTATTTAATCTTTTATTAAGCTATAATATGATATAACCGCAAATTTCTATAAAAAATATATATATTTGACATTTTAACAACATGCATTAAAAAAAAGCTTGCCTGCGTAATCTTTTATTTATAATATTGGCATATAAATGACCTGTTATCAATAAATAATATTTAACTGAATCCATAAATATAGGTATGTGGTAAAAAGTGAAATATATACACTTAATCTTCTTTTGCATAAACTGCATAACTGTCAACTGTGAATAGACAACATTGAGCAACAATTGTAAAATACTTCATATTTATTGACTTTTATGTCCTGTAAATTATTTTTTGTCATGTTTTCAAAATTGAAGATTTATTATAACGTATTATTTGTCAGTTAATGACAAGTCATTTGTCACTCTTGAACAGATATACAAAATAATAATAATAATAATAATAACAAGACAATATAGTATTATAAAGAATAGAAATATTGATAACAGTAGAATTTTTAGTGATTAAAAAAAGTGTACAGCAAAAGCCATTTTTTCATTTATATTTTGTTATTTGTATTAGTTATTATATATTAAACAAAAACTTTAGAGAAAACAGTGTCTTTTTAAGCTCACTGAAGTAAAACAATGGTTTACCTGAGGGATTCAAAAACTCACGTATTAAGTTGAAAGCACGTTTTCATTGCTAAGAGCCATGTTGATTTTTTTTTCTTTTTTAATTGTCACGGTACAACACGTTATAATAGCTTATATTGGTTAGAAGGCATTATGTGTTAGAGACAAATGCTCACGTAAGCATTGAGAGCAATCACATACGTCGCTTTAAGCAATCAACTCAAACACACACAACTTTGCAATCAAACCACAAGTCCAAATTAATTTTTGTTGTCATTGTTTGACTCGATCATTAAATAATAAGTAAACATATATAGAGAGACAAATCAATATCCACCGTAAAATTCTATATAATGAAAATTGTTTTACAATATATAGAATAAAAAAATAAAATATTATTTAATAAAATGCAGTCATAATTTTATAGATAACAATATTTATATTGTAATAATATGTAATAATAGTAATTAAATAAAATGGTTATTTAATATCATGCCCTTGTTAATAAAGTTCAACTATTATTATGCATGTAATCTGAATATTAAAGGATTTAGTTCTTGTTATAGTCACGAAGAAAAAAAAATGTATATATATAATACATGTCTTCTGGATTGTATATAGTAAGAAGGCATGTACAGCTTTAGATTTTAGAACACCGTTAAAATCTAGTAAATTTCTATTATATGCTTGTACTGTAATACGGTTTTTAATAATTAAAATGTTATAATGAAGCTAATATCTCATCACTATTATACCTTTAAAAAAAATATAAATATATTGAAATGAATTATGTTGTGTATGTACATATATAATATTAAGGATTTTATAATGCGGTCGTATATTATAAAATACGTGCTTATTAAGTTTAATGTTATTGAAATATAATTTGTCTCGTTTTGTGATAAAAAAAAATCAGCTAGTATATAAATTTTATTGCTAACTTTTTCTTGCCAATTATATATAATTTTATACGTTTAAACTCTTTGCAGTATCACGTATAATACTTACTTACACAATATCATATTAATGTTAACTGATGCATAACAAGTAAACATTTTATAATTTTATATATAATTATAAGGATCTCAAGTTATAAGTATAAAATCTGTTGTATGCTTAAAATTTTAACCATTACTATATTAACACAGGGTGTGTGTTTCAATCAATATAAAGATGCTATCTGATTTTATCTATAGATATAGCCGAACTATGTTTTTTCCTATCTGAAAAGTCAACAGGGAATAATGTCGACTATATAGAAAAAAAAAATCGTTATTTCAATGGCTGTTTAGTACAATAAAAAAGGAGACACTGAAAGTGAATCGTTTTCATGTTTTAAAGAAGATAATTTTTTTCTTTCTTTTTTCTTCAAACCATGTCTTGTTTTTTGCATGTATAATACTTTCTTTTTATTCTGCTCGTTTGCATGCGTAAAAGTTAAACATATCTTCTTCATGGTGATAAAAATGTGGATTATAGTTTGCCTTAATATATAAAATAAATTTTGTTTAAATACTGGTAATTAATTTTACAAAAACTGTGATATAAACCGATGAGATATGCTTTAAATATACTAAGATGATTATCAATTGACATGGTAGTATTTCTTTATTCTGACAGAATTTAAAAAAAAATCTAATTTTAAAAATGTCGAAAATTTGATTTATTTTAATAATTTTTGTTGACATTGCAATATTATGTATATATATATATATATATATATATATATATATATATATATATATATATATATTATCATATAATTATATATATATATATATATATATATATATATATATATATATATATATATATATATAATATATATATATATATATATATATATATATATATATATAATATATATATATATATATATATATATATATATATATATATATATATATATATATATATATATATATATATATATATATATATATATATATATAATATTTGCCGAAAATGCTACGCAGTAGTGACGGTTGGAAATATAATTATTGAACCTCAGAGTAAACTAAATATTTAACCCTGTATTATTTACGATTCCCAAACATACGTTGTTTAAACAAATTTTTACAAAATGTTAAAACTACATTTTATGAAAAGTTTTAATATTGATTATTGGTTGAAATCTGAAATTTAAAAGTTAACTCCCTTAATATTATTATTCTTTATTGTTATTATATTTTTTATGTCAGTAGGAAGTTAAATGTAACAACTACAGTATAATATACCTTAAGATAAAAAATTTCCTGACCCGTGACCAGCACATAAAAAGGAGAACCAATAATTCAACTTGAACCTTTATTGGAGTAAAATGTTGTAAATTTGTAGTTCAAGATTTTGCATGGTGACCTCCATTTATTTATTTATTTATTTTTTCATTTAAATTTAATACTTTCCTTAAATGTGGAGAGTAAAAAATCTGCCAAAATTTTTAATGTTGTACAAATTTGTAGTCAAATGTGAGATTAATACAGTATAGCAATGATTAATATAACAATGAGATAATCTGAGCTTTAATATAATTTAAAAATAGATTAGTATAATGATTAGGTAACCTCTTTGACATATTATGTCACTATTAAAAAGTTCAACGATTCATTTTTTGTTTGCAATTCATATACAATTATAAAATTCTAGTATATCATTTTTTTTATTATAATCCTTATAGTTAAGTAATATTACTCTCTCTCTCTCTCTCTCTCTCTCTCTTTCTCTCTTTCTCTCAACGTTCATGTGTGATTATTCATTTTATTCACTCCAATGTATTTCACGCTAAAATTGTCATTTAGAAATACCATTTAATCGTAATATATTATGATTTAATGTTATCTACTCTATAAAGTCTCTATACAATTTTTATAATATTATATAATGTAATGAACAATGCAAATCTAAAGGTTTAATGGTATATAATATATTTGAATCCATTATATTATTTCAAGCCTTTTGTATTTGACGTTGAATGTGAGTAAAATTCAAGTTTGAATGTACAATATTGATTTGTTTATGTAAGCTCGACTTGCTGAATCAGATTATTCATGTATGTGTTGCTTATAATACGTTACATACTAAATTCTTTAACAATAGCATAGCAAACAACTCTGTTTAAAACAATGTCAAATATTCTTTTTTCACATTGAAGAATTTATTGGTTTTCTTTAATGGTATAATATATTATATTATAGAAAATCAGTATATCTCTTAAAAAGAGGATTTTAAAATTTTACATTTAGATTTACACATTTGTTTTACGTATATTTTATTGATAAAATTTGATAGATAAATCAAAATTCAAAATAATACAATAATTTATTCACACCACTTTTTTTTTTATTCAACATCGATACAATAAAATTGTTCACCTCATAAAAATTAATGGCATTACAAAACGTGTACAGTAACATGAAATATTAAGAAATAAACAAACATTGTATAAATATTTACGTGATGTATTTTCGGAAATACGAATTTTTGTGTCCCAGCATTTTATTTTCCTGGTCTACGTAAAAGTAAAAACTATTTTTCTTTAGAGGATTTAAAATCTGAATTTCCTTTTGAAAAATTGAAAACAATTTAATTTCTGAAAAAAGACTTTAACTTGTGTATAGCTCTTTAGTTTTAATTTATTGAATATTATTTCTATATCTCCAAATTTATATACTAACTTATAGCTAACGTATTTTATAACTATATAATATGATTGTGTACTACGTGAAATGTATCAAGTATAAAGACGTTGACTTTTGATAAATAATAATAATAATAATATAGCTAAATGCTTAGCTCATTTTTTTGTTCAAATTTAATCAAGCTAATTTCTCCATCAGACTTTCTACCTTTTTTTTATGTAACTCTTTACAATGTACGTTTTAATTTTACTAACAGCAATTTTATCATTATAATGAAAACTCTCTGTGATCTATTTTGAAGTTACTTCATTAAATTTAATTAAGTATAATTATATATTATAGAGGACACAAGAAATCAAAGCAAAATGATGTAACAAAAAACATAATTTTACTTTTATAAAGTAGTTGTTTCTGTGTGTGTGTGTGTATATATATATATATATATATATATATATATATATATATATATATATATATATATATATATATATATATATATATATATATATATATATATATATATATATATATATATATATATATATGAGAATGTTCACATTAAATGCGTTTTTTTTTATATGCTATGGTTTACAAGCAGTAAACAAAAAAATTGGTATTCTGAAATACAACACAGTTTATTGTAACAATGTATTCTTGTGATAACTTGAATGTTTATACATACAATATACTTTTTTCAATTAACTAAATGGTTGAATTAGAATTAGAAGCTGCTTGTGTTTACTATTTAAAAGTATGAAAGCGATGAAAATCAAAGGAAATAAATTCATTTCAAAGCTAGAGAAATGAAAATTATAGTCTTTGAATAATACTAATTATTTTATTATAATTTACTCTAGTTTCATTTAGTAAATTAATCTCTTTATCGTATTTACCAAAAACATACTCCCTGCTGATTCTATTAAGGTACTAATGTTTTACTATTTGAGGATGTTTTTGAAATAAAATGACACATTAATATAAAAGTTTGATATATACACGTATATAATATGATTTATGAAACAACAAAATGAAATTAGTTGCATGATGTTATTAAATTTATCAGAACTTCTGATTCTTCTCTCTCTCGCATTGTATTTCATTGGGTTTTTAACACAGCTATACATTTAACAACATAATTTGAAGTTTTTTTTTTTTTTTTTTTTTTTTTTTTTTTTTTGCGAGGGAGAAAAGGTGGGAAACTAAAGTCTCTCGAGACATTAATCTTTTGAGAGTTGTAATCTTGCTATTCTTTCCTCTTATAATTGACTCTCTTTTCTCCTTTCTTATATATAAAATGATAAAAGTAAGAGAAGCACGTACATAAAAAAGAGAAAAGGATCAAGCATGTCTCATCTTAAACGTGAATTATTTTTTCGTCCTTCAATATGTATGTTTATAAATATTTTTAGTTTACCAAAATTTTATTTTCAAATATATATAATTAAAAATTGCTTGTCGTATATATAAACTAATACATTCTCAAGAATGATCTATGTGTGCGTTATTTTTGATAAGCTCTTGGGAATTGATTGATTGATTGATTATACGTGACAAGATCGTCATTCATGCCTTAGTCAGCCAGCACAAATGTGAACTTCAACTGACCGCGCGCTTCCCACAAAAAGTTTTTTTTTCTTTTACTCGTACGTGGGCACGTGGTCTACAAAATGAACATCATTTTCTCTAACTTCGTGCAGATGATAAATCTAAAAGGAAGATTTCTACTATGAGAAGAAATAGTTCTTAAATAATGAAAACCAGAGGAATTGAAAAAAAAATCGTTAAAGATCCCATTATGGTTTTTAATTTAATCTCAACATTTTTAATAGTAAACCATGTTAAAAATATGCAAAGCAAAAAAAGAATGTTATTTATTCAGCAACAGAGTAAGTCCACAAGTACTGAATACAATATAGTCAAAACATATAGGACTGTTAAGTTCTTAAAATACAGGAAGACTATTATGCTATTATAATACATTATTTTCATTATTACTTAAACATTTATATTCTGATAAAATATTTACTATTGTTTTTGGCTTTTAAAAGAATTTTATAACATCTATTCAAATTGGAATAGTAATATTATTGATATTATACAGTTTACAATGAGAAAGAGAGAGAGAGAGAGATCCTAAAAAATACAGGTCAGTTTTAGATTTTGAGCTACAAATCAATAAAGTTGTGGTTTGGGGGTTTCTTAAGTCTTAAATATCAAGTTATAAAGCAAATAATTTTGTTTAAATATTTGAGCGAACAAAGCATACGTACAGTATATATAAGCAATTATTTGTATTTTGTGGATGGTTTATTTATAAAAGGGATAAGAATTAAAGCATGATATTTTTTCCTTGAATACCATAGAATTATTTAAGTACATGATATAAATTTTGCTTTTAAAGAAGTTCTTTAACATGGTACATGAAGAGGGAAATTTTATTTAATTTTTACTAATAATTTTATAGAAAAACAAAATTTGTGTACAATTATTACCACCGCTTTAAATTTATTCATGAGTTCCAGTCATATGAGTAATTTCTAGAAATAATATTTGGAAAATATTTTTGTTTTGAGGTCACCACTAAAGGTAAAAGGTAGACAAACCCCTTTACATTGATCCTTAAATATTCTTGCTTTCAGTGATTCTATTTTGATTTTATCATTTCACATACCTAAAAATGACAATTTTGAATCGAGGGACTTGAGTTTTTAGAGTCAACCAAATAAAAACTTGTATGATATGATTCTATCTTTTTATTTTTATAAGAAGTAAAAACCATATTGTTTAAACAAGAAAGAAAATAAAAACACACTAAGAAATTTTGATAAACAATGGTAACATTGGCAACATAATATAAAATCTTCACACGAATCTTTTTCCCTAGAGACGATAATTCTGTAGAAGAAGTGGAATTAAAAAAATACACAGAGCAGTAAAGTAAATAAAATTATAATTTGCTTAACACCCACCTAGAATATATGAAGCGTATAATACGTCACTATACATACATTAAACATACACGCACAAAATAACTAAACATTATGTATACTTTTTTTTTTCCTTCCATTTCTAAACAGTACCAAAATATTATATAGTGAAACATAACTGGGATGTGTTGAATCTAAAATTAGTGTGGAACATACAGTTTAAATATTTCAGACTTTTAGCTCACTTTCAGAATGGTGTGTATGTGTATATATACATACGCATTCATGCATGCAAAGACAGGAATAAGAGCTCAAGCATTGCATTGATTACTTTGCAGATGCTCTAAACGACACGAAAAAACACTCAACGTTGTCTGTTTTCAAATATAAACTTCAAAAGTATTATTTTTAATAGTTATGGTTTATGTTAAATTCTACTTTTCAATTCTTTTTAATAATTGTTCAAATTTGAGTTTTCTACAAACATAAAGAAAATATTTTTCAAAACTTTTGCGGGGTCTTTACCAAAAAGTGAAAATAATTAAGAAGAAAAAAATTAAATAAAGTAACAACCATTTTACTTAAAATGAAATTCAAATATAGTATAATTGCAAAATTCAAGGCGATTGTATTTGAATTTGTATTATGTAATAAAATAGCATGAAAATATGTCGTCTATTAGCAATAAATTTCAATTCCAAAATGCTCAAGGAGTTAGTCTTTAAGTATAACAGAGACAACAAACAAGAAAGAACTTCAATTTTTTAAATGGAATTAAATTTAATTATACACTCTTTATTTCCTTTCATAAAATAATTTTAATTTAAAAATGGAAGTTATATAAAATTTAAGTACATTTTATCAAACACATACATTTTTTTTTGTCTTATAAAATTTAATTTAATAATAAATATTTGCATTTTAGGCTCCCATTTAATTAAAATTGTTATAGTCATGTTGTGATATGTTTTTAAATTAGGAAATTTTATGACATTTTAAATAATTTTTAATAATAAAATTATTTATATTTTTTATATTTATTTTTAATTGCATTTATCATTATGATGGTAATGATTAATAAATTTTAAAATGAACAAATTATACATAATATGTTATGTTGATAAAATTAATGAGATCTCGATCTATAAATACGATATATAAACACACACACACACACACACACACACACACACACACACACACACACACACACACACACACACACACACACACACACACACACACACACACACACACACACACACACACACATACATACATACATACATATATATATATATATATATATATATATATATATATATATATATATAATATATTATATATCATTAAAAATATAAATCAAATCATTTGAAATTTATGTTCAATATTTGTATATTTAGATTCTGGTTAAAAAATCAAATTGATTTTAAAAAATAATAATTATTAGTGTTTTTTTTTTTTTTTTTTTTTTACACATTACACATGCACATTTACACGGCATAGATGTTGAATCCAAGAACTAATCTAGAGTAGTCTAGAATCGTAATTTTTATCACTCTCGAGACTATAATGCTATTTTATTGTAGTTATAAGAGACATTGTCACTTATTTTTATATCCTCGTCTATATAGCCTTTAGCAAAATTAAAACTCTTATTGAGATGGCATTCATTATTAACAATAAAAAGATTACAAGACACGAATTACAAAAATTCTATTCAAATTTCCCATTTATTATAAAAATTTGGCTTCAAAAAGTTTGCAATGACATTTATTTACTATATATGTTACGTAATCTTTACAAAAGTATAGAGTTTAAAATATATTACTATGGAATCGTGAGCCAAAAACATTTAGGTTTCTATACGTCCTATATAAAATCGTTTTTATGTAGAAAATTATTTTACTTACGTATGAAAATGAAAGGAAAGTCTAAGACTCGTGTTTGTTGCAAAAACATAATCTTTTTTCTTTTTTTTTTTTTTTTTTTTTTTTTTTTTTTTTTTTACCGTGCGCACAAAATACTTTTGAAAAATATTTTGGCATTTTAAGATAAGAAACGTTATGCGTGTTCATTTTTTTCTTCCAGACTGCGTGATATTAAATTTAAAACGAAACTACAATAAATTAAATTCAATAAGTATTAATAAGGAAGCAAAAAAATCTAAATCAATTTTAAGATTGTTGAAAAGCATGAAATTTTACCCGAAATGAAAAAGAATATCACCATTAAAAATTATTTTTCATTTAAATATTTCTAACTAGAATTATTTCAAGTTTTTGTTACAATACATAGCAAATTACAGTTATAAATAAAATTAATGTTTCTTAAAGAAAAATAACATTTATATGAAATGCATTAAGCTTATTAACTATATAAAGTTTTTACATTATATTAAATTAAAATAAAGCTTTTAAAATATGAGATGAAATAAACTTAAATTGCATAGCAATTGATTTAAGTGCAGAAATATAATATGTCTCACGTACTGTATATGTAGTTAATGGATATTCTGATGATTACAAATAATTCTATATCGAAGCTCAATAATACCGTATAAAGTTACAAATTATCACAATAACAAATATATATAGATATGAATCTAAAACAGTTTATTATACTGTATCACAAATACGGGATAAATAAGCACCACATGTTCTATTATTTGAAAATAATCAAGTTAACATTTTAATAATGGGAAATTATTTTAAAATGTGTACTTTTATTTTATTTAATTTATTATAGACACGTATAATATCAATAAATATTGTTTTAATCCTTTCATCTAAAATTTATGTTTAATTTAATTAATGTATTTAATAAATTATCAAGATAAATATTTTTATATATAAAAAATATATATTTAAGTTTAAGTATTTTTCGTAATTATAGTAATACGTTAAAGTATGTACAAGTCACGGTGTAATTTATTGTAACAAAATAATTACAAAATATATAACGTTATTTTATTTATACAAATGATGAATTTACTTTAAAATAATAATGTAACAAGGTATCAAATTAGCAATGTACAGAATCAATTTAAATATTTTAAAATTACTTCGTAAATAGTGTCTATTTTTCTGCTTTGTCTTGTTCTATATTCAAATTTTTAGAATTATTATTAGGAGGTGTGTAGTTTGTTTACAGTAAAATAACACGCTGAGAAATTCTGTTTTTAATTTTGTACAACATTAATTAGCTTAACGACTATATAAATATACTGTCAGGAAAATTTTAGTTTGCATTATCGCCCACAGATATCGCCCATTTCAATAGCAGTCTTTGGTTAAGTAAACTATAGCTAAAGTAAACGATTATTTAAGAAATATCAAACATTCTTAAAATCTTGCAGGTATAGTTCTTGCGCGCAATGAGAAACATTTTTTGCAATTTATTATTATTATTATTATTTAATATTTGCTATGGTCTAAGAGATGACACTCTCCTCAGAAAACTTTAGCAAATGAATCTATTTTCAATAAATATATTGTTTAGATAACATTGATTAGATAAGATTGATGATAAGATAACATTGATGAGATTGTTAGTAATTAACATTTTAATGTATTTAATCTATATCTACTATTATACTTTCCGACAAATAATGCTAAAAATGTGAGTTTTAAAAGATACCAATATTTTGTAGCAAAATTTTTCACTATATTCCGTAGCATAATATTTTGTACTAACGAAAGGTTGCATGTTTCTGTAAAATAAAGAAGAAAAAAATTACCATAAAACTCAAGTGTTAGATGAATCATAGCTTTGAATAATTTAACTAAAATACACAATACACAATGTGTATCATCATCATATTATAAGCCTCACGGTTACGGATTATCTTCTTTTTTTTTATATATAAATTATATTATATTTAAATATTGTTAATAATATTATTCCAACAACAACTTCTATTTTACATGTCATATAATATTTTTATACTATTAAAAGTACCCAATGAATGAAACATTGTGATGGATAATAATGTATATTACATTAATATGTATAACGTTGCTAAATTATTGTTGACATGCATTATGATGAATAATAATTTATCAATTTGATTTTTGGTGCAACAGTGAGAAATTAATGGAATGTTTCCCTCTTACAATTTAAACCGGAGACAAACAATAATATCACAATTTCTACCTACGTAAACACTATCTACAATCAAAATAATGTACTGTACAGTACTTTACTATATGTATATGTACGTATGTATATATGTACGTACTATGTACGTGTACACACTGTACAGTACAGTACAGTACAGTTACAACTTGACCTTATAAAATGTATTGAAACATTTGTAAATCATAAATACTTGAAATATAAAAATAATTCATGTAAAATGTATACATTATTACTTTTAGAGTTTATATAAAATAATATACACATGACATATATGTTAACTTAATAAATATTAATGAGTTTAACTAATGTATTGTATGTTTAAATTATTTATATTTATTATGATTTTTTTTAAATAAAAACTCATATATTTATGCTTGATATTATAAAGGTTAAAGTGCTACTACATTATTGATTGTAAAAATATAATCGTTTGTAATTTATTTGAATCGTGAGTTAATGTATATATTGAAAAACTGTTCCTTTTTATTTGATTGAAAGCTAATTTTTGTAATGTGTGTATTAAAAACGTTTATGCCAATTTTTGTAATACGTTTTCATCGTTCTCTCTTTTATTTTATTTTTTTATACTTATTCACTTTAAAATGTTCCGTTCACATATTATTATTATTATTTTATCGACCGAATAATATTATACAAAGAATATAATGATAATAAACAATTTTAACGTTATTTTATTATATTTTTGTAAATATTGTGAAAGATTATAATAGCTCATTTTTAAATCCTATAAACATTTTTTAGAACGTATTCTTCTTGTATAATTTTTTTCAGAGCATCAAAAATCTAATACCTAACAAAATGTTTAAAACATAGACCACATAAAACAACATGTGCTTTCTAATGAATAAACACGAAATGGGATCTTCAAAACTGTTGCTAATTTTTACCAGAATGTTAATGTAGCCCCACGAGAGAGCGTGAAAAAACTGTGAAGTATGCCATTTGCTGAAAAATTCATGTTTATGACGTCAGAAGCATGCAAAAATTAGTATGAAAATGTTGTGCGGGTTGCATAAATCGAATTTTCTGATCACTGCTACGGGGTTACTGTTGGGTTTTGAGACAAAATAATGTTATTTATGTAAATCCCAACAAGTATTTTGTGATATAAACGATTATGTTTTTCTCTGGTCTATTCCTTTAAAGAAAATTGAAAAGCATAAAATAAAAGTAAATTTAAAAAAAACTTGCAATTAAAACGTAAAATGTGTAAATGGTAATTGAAATCTGATAAATATTGTTGGATTGATTTGATTTTTAATACATCAAGATATATACGATACAACTATGTGATTGATTAGTGTTGAGATTATGAAAGACTTCGCCATTGTTATGTAACATTGACCTCGTAACATGTTACCATGCTGAGGGATGAGATTGATTGTAAAATTTAATCTTCTTTACAAGATGTGCAAAGTTTCGTCCTTTACTTTAATAATCTTTTTGGATTTTAAGATATTATATACATTGTTACTCTAACTTTTAGTACACAATAAACAGATATTAAAAAAGTTACCTTTTTAATCCGTTTATAATATATATTTAATCTTCTATCCTATGTATTTTATGCGTATAAAGTTTACTATAAAAAAATTAAAATTTGTATGGATATAGGATAGGAAACCATAATATTACCTTTGCTGATATTGTATGGTAAAAAGTATTTTCCCTGTATGTTTAGAAAGAAAAAGACTTATATAAATTTCTGTAATATATAACATATTATAAATTTCAAAATTTAATTATGAGATAAATTAAAATATTTTATCATTTCAATATTTAAACATTTTAATACAAAATCCGAAGAGAATGACAAAAATATATGTATTTTATACTTCCTTCTAGCTTAAAGCACTTTAATTGAAATTGAAAATCTTAACTTCTCGTAAAATTATTATACAGGTGTATAAACTTTTAGTAACAAATTTTGTTTGACGTGAATTGATTTAGATTTAATTATTTTCTAGTTTAAAGCAACTCAAATTCATCACAAGTAAACAGAGGTACACAAAATAAATATTGACTGCATAACAGGAGGAAAAAAAATCAGTTCTGTGTGTCAATAATTTAACAAGAATCATAAACTGAAAATTTAGTCTTTTCATACAACGATGCCTCCGCGTCAAAAGCGAGCATTTACACTTTCCAGTTTTTCGAAAAAACGACTATCTACACTTTCCGAGCATCACTGCGTAACTCATCGACTAGCGGCCATAAACTTAACATTGCAGATGCTCGTCGGTGGAAGTGTAGATAGTAGTTTTTTCGTAAATCTGAAAAGAGTAGATGCTCTCTTTTGACGCGGAGGCATCGACATACACCCAGAAAACAGATGTTTAATCTCACTGTAATTGCACAAATGTTTAGAGAGTACTTACAAAATGCAATGATTGTGCATGAGTGCATTTTCATAAAATATTCAAACTTGTAGAGACTAGTGCCAGACTAGATACGTGGGTTCTTCGTAAACATTAGAATCTATACTCTCTACCCATTTTACTAGTAGACAGTACCTATGCACTGGTTTTGAGTAAACATTCACTATACTAGAGAGAGAGTAAACATTTTAAATGAAATTTGGATAATTTTAGGCACTATCTGTGCATTAGGTGATGATGTATAAGCATGAATGTTTAGAGACAATGCGCATGAAATGTTTAGTATGTACTATATCAGTATTAGAATAAGAATAAGATTTCTTTATTGACCCAGGCAGTTCATAGTAACATGTGGTGTTACAACAAGCGTTGGTCGTGTCAAACTATTTACAATAACTTATAATAAAATATAATATATTATATTATATAAAAAAATCTTTGACAAATAAAAAAAAAATAAAAAAAATCGAAAACAAAAATATAGGATATATACTGCTTGTGCAACTAAAATTAAAGTATCACAAATATAATAAACTAGAAAAATGAAACAATATATTAAATAGATTAATATAGCTTATAATCAGTAAAAAATTGTATATTTGAATGTGCAGAATGCATCGGCACATCAATATTATCAATTTTCGAATTGGGATCTTAAAATTCAGCTAAAGTGTTACTGGCAAATATAAAACCCCAATATTTTGCTTTGGTATATAAACTGTCCATATAAAGTTTTAAAAATGCATTTTTTTCATTGTATTTTAATTATTATTTACTCTTTAGTAACAGGTGTGTATTATAAATAAACATTTTTATGTCAAACTTTGCGTATTTGCTTTACTTAGAGATATAATAATATATTTCCTTTACAATTTTCTCTTCTTATATACAATACGATTTATGGAGTGAAAGATATATAGCTTTAAGTATAGTGTAGTGTGTGTATATGTATATATTTACAGCATCAGTATAGTAGGTGGTATACAGTACTGTATACAGTACGTACTATAATATGTAGTATACCCATGTATAAAGACTGTTTATATTTACTTTGAATGTGACACTAACTCTTTGCCAACTGTGCTTTTTCAACTGAGATTTTTTTTTTAAATATATCTATATATATATTCCTAGCACATATATTCAATACATATGAAATAGATAAATACAAACAGTACTAATATAAACAGATTTAAAAATACATTTCAGAATAATAAATAAAGTATAGATATTTTAAAAGTGGGATGAGCTAAATTTGAGAAATTGACACTTAAATGTTTTGACATTTCCAATGCTATTAATTTTTTATGATAAATTCATTATTGATATAATGAGAAAGAGCAAAAAACAAAAGAAGACAAAAAAAGTGGTAATTTCATTTTATATTTTAAGAGAGCATTGTTCTAAATCGATTGATACGTTATAGTTTCTAAAAATTGAAAATCGAAGAAAAGACATGACGGTCAGGAACTTATGCATGCAAACTTAGGAAAAGTTACCGACCGTGACGTCATGTTATGACTTTCAAAACGTAATTAAAAATATGCAATGAATTCAAAAATTAGAAATTTGTATATTTATCAATTCAGGACGATGTCCTCTTTTATAACATGAAATGATATTACCCCCTAATTTTTATTAGTCTTTCTCATTGTAATATGTATAAGTACTTGTAATTTTTAATCAATACTATACCATGGCTGTTTTTTTTTTTTTTTTTTTTTTTTTTTTTTTTTTTTTTTTTTATACCCCCCCAAAAAAAGAAGGATAATATTCAAGGTTTATGCAGTATACTATTGAATCAATTTTGGATGATATTGATGTGTTGATGCACACAATACTGCAGCTGTGACTGACGAACTAATAAGTGTCTCAGAAGCATATAAAGTTTAAAAATAATTAGAACTTCTCTGTATCAAGATCCATTTTTAAATAGATGGAAAGGAATAAATTACTTATTTTTTTCTTTCTTTCAATTAAGTATCGTAATGTATGCCAAGTGTGCTATAATATATTTAACTCTGATTTGATAATAGTTTTTGAAATGTTCTATTTACATACAGGGGAAAAAAAGAGCTTAAGTATAAAGAATAATGCATTACAATTAAATCCTATATTTGATTTATTATACTAATTAAAATAGTTCAGAAAGAATAATGCTTCAGAAAAAACTTGATATTTTTTTCTTCTCGACTTATAGAAATTACAAAAATATTAATATATTTTGCTGAGTCTGCAGAAACCAATATAATTTTTATTGAATGATGTGGTAAAAAGTTGAAGAAGAAAATTTGCAATTGCAAGCAATCTTTGTTTTGCTGTGAACTCAATATAGTATACAATATATTTCTTTTTTTTCTTCTTGTTATTTTTAGAATGAAATCAAACAGTCACTAATATATATTTATAAGAAATATATTTATTAAATTTATAAGACCCAGTTTTTTCTATCTCTTTCTTTTTCTTTTAGTTTTGTTTTATTTTTGCGCAACGGAATTATTACAAAATACAATTAATTAGGCCCGATTATATCTTCAAAATTAATGATTTTTTTTCATTTAATGCAGTAAAGTTATTGCCAATTTAATATTATTAATATTGCAGAAGAGCAGAAGTATGTTCTGCCATCAAGAATTCAAAAATAAAGACATACAGACTAATAGATAAACTGATTTATCGTATTGTATTATATAGTTTTATTTTCCTTTAATTTTACTAATGCATATTAATTTGTATCTGTACTTTTATCATTATATTACAATTAGTTTAAAATTTTAACAAGACCGATACTTTTTGTAACATTTTATGTTGCTATGATCTGCTTGTCAATCAAACAAAAGCCAGTCAAATTTGACATGTTTAAACTGTATATTATAAATATTTTTTTTTTACAACAAGTTTTATTAAAATGAAAAAGTTATGCAAAGTATTTCTAAAGTTTGCTCACAATAAGCCTTTTTTTTCCCCCTTCTTCTTCTTCTTTTTCGCAACAAATAAATAGATGACGTAGGTACATTCAACAAAGCTTGATTTTTTTTTTAACCATTTAAACTTTAAACCTATCACAAACTTTTGTCATACGAATAACATTCAAATTTGGGGTGAATATTTGAATGGTAAAAAGTTCAATCTTGGTCGAGAGTACATCGAATCAACATAAACATTATAATATGAGAATTATGGTTACATTTTACTTTTTTTTTATGTAAATAAACTTACAAACGGGTACATATGTACATGAGCTCTGTAAATAATGTTTGCATCAACATTTTATTTGCATAAGTGAAAATGAAACTTTTAAAGTAAAAAATGATAATAATAAAAATAGTAACACCACTAAATTAAATTTTATGCTATTTTTAAATATAATTTTTACTGCACACGATTTTTATATAATTTAAAAAGTTAGTTTAAATTTGCTGTTATTTCTGTGTGGAAGTAAGCATGGTAAAAAATATATTATTACAATCGCATTTAAGTTCAGACAATTTTGTGTTTCTTGCTGTATAAAATGTTTTTTTTTTTTTTTTAGTTCTTTTTTTTTTTAAGTGGAGACAAAAAGGAATAATAATTAGCTATTTTTTTTTTTACGAAAATTTTTTGTTAAAAATATTCAAAAGTGTAAAGTAAAATATCAAACAAAATATCCACTTAGAAATATAAAGAAGATTAAAATATTTCTCTTTCTTTCTGCTAACAGAAAATAAAAAAGTAAAATAATCACGTAAACTCTATAAAATAAATTCTATATGATGTAAAAGTCAATATCGTGTTCGCTAACGAGTATATTGATAAAGAAAAATATTTTCAAATTATATTGGTAATGTGTTCAGATATTTAAATATTTGAAGCTAATTACAGGAGAAAAAATCAATATCATTGTAAATTTAAGCTTATTTTAAGTGGATAAAAAATGTTTTTAATTACCTTTACCGAATAAACTTTTCATAACTTATTACATTAAGACGTGGGAATCAATATTTTATTTCATATAGCAGGGTAACATTTAAAAATTATGGAAAATAATTCAACATAATATATTTTTATATAGACTTACTGTTAGTCTTTAACAAAGGGTGATTTTAAAGATTATCAAATGTATATGAGCAGTTATTCGCCATTTTTACAACGACGGCACCCGTGAAATTTTTTCTTCCGAATTTGCTGAAACTTATTTTGTAAGTACACCTATATGAGGTACAAATTGTGTCAAAATATTTTTCAAATATTTTTATTCTTACGTGAGCTGGAGCGCTTCAAAGTGGAAATTCATGCATTTTTTGTTGAAAAATACACCAATTTCAAAACACTGTCACATAAAAACTATTTAAAATAAATTTAATTTTCTTTTTTTGTATTAAAGCTCAGTTAATGGCCTTTCTAAAAATATAGACATTTTTAACAAATTGTAATTTCTTAAGTGCTTAATTAATTTTTCAAAAATGTACTTTTTTGATAAAATTTTGCATATTTCAAAGCAATTTTTCTGCACCCTAAAATTTTTTGAATTTTTTTCTAACACGTTGGTTAGTTGCCCTGTATTGTATTCTACAATAAATATCTTGAAACATGTCAATTTTTTAATTTTTTAATTTACAGCATCAGTTTTTGTACGACCTTTTTCGAAAAAACACCACTTTTCACACGTAAAAAAGTCTGTGTTAGAAATTGATATCAAGATAAATAAATATATGGTTGGAAAGCTCATTTCCTATATATTAAGAATCAAAAATAAAAAAACTGTGTATAGAACGTTTTGTTACGGAGAACGAGCATCTCCGTAAGTACTAAATTCGCTGCGCGCTATGCTTGGCTGCTGCATTCTATTCTCCCTGTAACATCAAAAACGCATACTAGTCAAGTATAATTATATATTTATATCCTTTTTGATTTCTATTTTCTATTATAATTTTATTATATTGATTTTTTTTTTTTTTTTTTTTTTTTTTTTTTTTTTTTTTTTTGCGATTCAACTTTTTGATTCAAAAATTTATAACCATTGCGCAACTTCAATCTTCATTTATAATATACGCACATATATGTATGTTTCATTATTTACTTTTATGATTATAAAATTTGAGTAACAATGTATATTTTATATGCTTTAGTCATTTTGCTATAGCCACATGGTGAAAATATTGTAAACAAAACTTCGTTGAATAAGATGTTCACGTGATTGCAGCACACGTAGCAGCACATCACTGCGTAATATAATCATCAGCTCTTCTTTTTTTTTTTTTCGGGATTCATCATTAAATAAAATTATTTGTATAAATATGTGTATTTATTTTATTACTTTTATTTCTACCAAATTTTGGCTGAATTAAATCGATTAAATTGAATCTGTGCAATGAGATAACAAGTAAAATCTATTTGTAGATAATTTAAAAATAATTGAAATGGGGGGGGGGGAATAATATTTAAACTTACCAATATGGTTAAAGAGTACTTCAAATCTTATAAAAAAAAAAACTGATGATTATATTACGCAGTGATGTGCTGTTACGGAGCGGTGCGATAGCAATCACGTGAACATCTTATTCAACGAAGTTTTGTTTACAATATTTTCACCATGTGGCTATAGCAAAATGACTAAAGCATATAAAATATACATTGTTACTCAAATTTTATAATCATAAAAGTAAATAATGAAACATACATATATGTGCGTATATTATAAATGAAGATTGAAGTTGCGCAATGGTTATAAATTTTTGAATCAAAAAGTTGAATCGCAAAAAAAAAAAAAAAAAAAAAAAAAAAAAAAAAAAAAAAATCAATATAATAAAATTATAATAGAAAATAGAAATCAAAAAGGATATAAATATATAATTATACTTGACTAGTATGCGTTTTTGATGTTACAGGGAGAATAGAATGCAGCAGCCAAGCATAGCGCGCAGCGAATTTAGTACTTACGGAGATGCTCGTTCTCCGTAACAAAACGTTCTATACACAGTTTTTTTATTTTTGATTCTTAATATATAGGAAATGAGCTTTCCAACCATATATTTATTTATCTTGATATCAATTTCTAACACAGACTTTTTTACGTGTGAAAAGTGGTGTTTTTTCGAAAAAGGTCGTACAAAAACTGATGCTGTAAATTAAAAAATTAAAAAATTGACATGTTTCAAGATATTTATTGTAGAATACAATACAGGGCAACTAACCAACGTGTTAGAAAAAAATTCAAAAAATTTTAGGGTGCAGAAAAATTGCTTTGAAATATGCAAAATTTTATCAAAAAAGTACATTTTTGAAAAATTAATTAAGCACTTAAGAAATTACAATTTGTTAAAAATGTCTATATTTTTAGAAAGGCCATTAACTGAGCTTTAATACAAAAAAAGAAAATTAAATTTATTTTAAATAGTTTTTATGTGACAGTGTTTTGAAATTGGTGTATTTTTCAACAAAAAATGCATGAATTTCCACTTTGAAGCGCTCCAGCTCACGTAAGAATAAAAATATTTGAAAAATATTTTGACACAATTTGTACCTCATATAGGTGTACTTACAAAATAAGTTTCAGCAAATTCGGAAGAAAAAATTTCACGGGTGCCGTCGTTGTAAAAATGGCGAATAACTGCTCATAAATGAATTTTGTCTTCTCATAATTAATCTTGTATAATAATACGAAAAAAATATTTTTCTCATATCAGACTGATATTTTATTATTGAAATCAATCTTTATATTAGTCTCATTAGTCTGTGAGTTATGTCAATATCCTCTCTCTTTTAAATGAAACAAAAATTTCGTCATTTTTTTAATAATTTGGAAGAAAAAACTTTATTATTAAAAACTTAACACTTGAAAAATCATTGTTTAATTCGATTTAAAAAATAATTAATAAAAACGAAAAATTTCATGAAAAGAAAAAAAAAATATTGAAATTCATCAGAGTGGAGTAAAAGTAATATTTAAAAAAATAAAAATGCTTTAAATTTTAGTATGAATATACTGTGTAGATATAAATTTTATCATGTATATAATCAATATTTAAAGTCATATATTACATAATTCAATAAGTTTATATATACCAACTTTACATAAAGCTTGGGCAAATTTTCAATAAATTCAAATAACTCAACATTGTGTTTCAGTAAAAAAAAAAAGATTATGTCAGAACAGAATGAGAGAGACATCGAGTTAAAATATTAAATGATGTTGAAATACTGCTTTGTAAAAAAAAAAAAAAAAAAGTAAAGTATAAATAAATAAAATAAAATAAACAAATACTTATATCATCAATTCATCATTAAGTACTATCATCAGTATTTCACATCATATAAATTTCATAGTAATGAAGAATAACGTTAAAGTTCCATTTACTAACTATTATAAATTTACTATTTAGAAGATACGGAGAGCCTAATGGAAATTCCATGGAGCTGTAAAGTGATTATTGATTATTATTTATTTCCAAGTACACAATAATTACAAGTGTACAACTGGGAGTTATTATAAAGTCTATTTATAATAAGATAATGCCAATATACACAAGATACTATACGGTTTTCATGCGTATAATTTTTTTTTTTTTTTTTTTTTTTTTTTTTTGCTGAATTATATAAACTATGAGAACAAAAGTTAGCCTAAAATTTATTCAATTAAAGAACTTCTCGCTATATTTATTAATGTGTTAATAAAACCGTCTTTAAAAGAAAAATGAAGTATAAACGTTATATTAAAAAAATCAAGAATATATGAAATTCAAATTTTATTTTTCATTTGCAACTTAAATGTGTATTTAATAACTTTTTTTTTAGAAGTGCTCTCTTATTTTCTAGACAAGGATATTAAAATATGATATTTTTAATTTATATATAAAAAAACATGTATACTGTACTGCATATAAAATTACAATTTTAAAACAAAAACTCAAAAGTTCTTATGAGCACCGTTAGCTTTAATAAAATTAAAATACTTGACATAATAAGGTTGATAAAAAAAAATATTATTTTTTAATGCTATTTACATTTTATAGTAAAAGAAAACTTTTATGTAGTTGAGAGTCTTAAAAAAAAAGTATTTACTTAAAGATTTTTTTTATGTCAATTTGTACTTTTGTGGATTAAAAAAAATAAATGTCTTACAAAAATATGTTTCTTTTGCTTTAAACAAGAAAACTTTATAATTTTATTAGAGCATAATGTTATTCTTGAAAAATTTGTTATTATATTTTGAGGGGGTAAAAATAAGTTAAAGTATGGGGTGTCGTTCCCTTTGTTTTCTTGATTCAGACCGCAAATTTCATGATGATAAACTTACCTCTCATCTCTCGTTCTCTTTAGCTAGCTGTTCTCTTGTTGTTGATTGCTGGCAAGATCTGACGACACTCATGGGGAATTTAAATTACAACTTCAAACAACAAAAACAAAATACTCACTGCCATGTCAGAGCAATAAGCAGCTCAGATGTATATAGTACAAACTTTTAAAAACGATTTTCTCTTTTGGTGTTTTGAATACAAAAGTATATAATATAATAAGTCGTCAATTTTTTTTTCTTTTCCTACGTTATGATGAGTTATAATGTAAAAAGTTACTATATGTAAAAAGTTATTTATAATTATCTAAAAACAGACAATTTTACTTGCCCAATTGTAAGTTATTTATTCCTAGTTTGTGTACATTAGATAAAACCACGTCGATTGAGATTGAGATAGTTATAAAAGAATAATCGGACAGTTTGATGCATAAATATATTTTGTGTGTTTTTGCCTGTATGTAAAATTTTATGTATTTGATTATTTAAAAACGTTAAGAATTAAAAAGGCAATCTTGCTTTGCTCTTTGCCTAAATAAAGACGTTTTTGAATTGAATTGAGATCGTTTAAACTAACCTCTCTCTGTACCACTGGCAAATACGCACCTTTAATATCTGACCAATAAATAATAAAAAAAAGTAGCTTGAATATCATGTCATTAAGTTATATAATAAGTCTTAACTAGTAAGTTATAATTATTGAGATTTTAATGAAGTATATTTGTGTCTTAAAATAAACTTCAAAGTTTGATGAAAAGAAAGCAAATGAGGAAAAAACTTTATTTTATTTAACAAACATATTCGTAAGTGACAGACTCTATCTTTTGAACAAATTAAAAACAAATTTCCTCGTTACGTAATTTACTTCTTAAAGATCTGTAATTTTTTATAACTGGTTAAAATAAAATTACAAATTAATTATCGTTCTTATACTATACAAATTTTATAAATAAATTTTGTATATAGTTTACTTATTGTATATTATACGACAAATTATTTCCGCTATGGTTAGATAAAATATTAAAATAATGTTAAAATTTTAAATTTAATATCATTAATAACATGTTGTATAAAAGCTGATGATAATATTGTAATTTTTATAAGTTTATTGTTATATATATATTTTTTTCTTATTATTATTATTATGTAATATAAGTTTACATTGCCTAAAGTGCTTTTTTATTGAATCGTAAATCTGTAACAATGATGATGATGCTGACGATGATAGTGTTGTACAAAAGAATTTAAGATCCTTTTTAGGCTTATGAGTTTAATATTATATAATGTAAAATTATCTACCTTTTAGAATACTTTTTCAATGAGTAAAAGAGAATGATGGTATAGTAGCAACAAACTCAGCTTTTGTAATATTTATATATAATAATAATTAAGAAGTAATTAACAAGGTATATTGTATACAATATTTGTGTATATTTATATGCTTATTAAAAAGTGTAAGAGAGAGAGAGAGAGAGAGAGAGAGAGAGAGAGAGAGAGAGAGAGAGAGAGAGAGAGAGAGAGAGAGAGAGAGAGAGAGAGAGAGAGAGAGAGAGAGAGAGAGAGAGAGAGAGAGGATCCCAACAAACTCATTAGACGACATTTTAAATGCTCATCAAAATGCAAAAATTTTAATCAATATTATCTCTCCTTTTTTTTTTCTCTGTTGCTCTCTTTGAAGTTAAATTATGCTGCTATGATAATTATAAAGTTTTATAATTAAAAAAAAAAAATAAACAAGTAAAAACAAAATTATATGTATATAAATATATTTATAAAGGGTGTGAATAAAGAAATGGACAGGTCCGGAAATCTTGTATAGTGGAGGGAAAAAAAACACACACATTTCTTTTTTCATAGTTTTTTTTATATATTTTTATTTCCCCATCTTAAAATTTGACTACTAATTAAAAAAAAACAATAATTATGCGGTAATTTATTTAAACATAAAATCACAATATATATTTAAAAAAAAAGTTCTATTGTTTATATGTTGTTATTTTTACAATAATATTTAAACAAAAATGAACCTACACACAATAATGAGTAATGTATGTATATAAAAAAAAGTAAATTAATATTTCTATATATTATGTAATAATGTATTGTACATTGAGGTTAAAAATTGAATACTTTTTTATTATTATTGTTTAGTAATTTTTTTTTATTATTTTTTTTTTATAATGAGTTAGTTAGTTTTTTGTTTTTTTTGTTAAACATGTTACGCACTTTATGAATAACAACAATTAACATCTAAAATAATAATAAAACTTTTCATTTTCTTAAATGTTCTGTTCTTGATTTATTTTAATTTCACATATACGTACATATATTATTTATGCACAAATTTTAATTAGTTATTTTTTTTTCTTCTCTGCATGATATAAGGATGGATAATATTCACATTTTTTTCCTTGTATTTTACATTATATTTTACGTCTTCTTTACACAGTTATATACGTTGCAAGTTGAACTCTTGGGAAATTAATTTTTTACTCTTCATATACAATTCTTACATTTTTTTTCCTCACTTATTTTCATAGTTTTTATTAAGTATTTACAATAAAAATGTCCAATTAATATATTTTATTATACAAGAGATCAAATAAAATTATATATAATATATATATAAAAAAAATGAAGTACAACTAACTATTATTTTAAATTTTAATCTATATTTTATTTTCAATCAGTCAATAACTATATAATTTAAAACTTCTTCTTCTTCTTCTTTTTTTTTTTTTTTTTTTTTTTTTTTTTGAAATAAACTACAGTTAAGTTATATACACAATCACATTTATTATAATAATAAAAATCAAAACTCACTTTCACACATCAGATCGAGCACCAAAAAAATGTTTATTCGTATCATACGTTTCATGTTTTTTTAATTTATAACACATCACCTGTACCAAGGTGCACCGGGTGCTACTAATATTGCACCAAGAATGGTTAGTAATGCTGGAGCTAGACCAACACAAGCTAGTGATGCTCGGGATGTTCGACTTCCATGTTGCATAGCTGCAGGCTTCTCACCTGCTAGACAGAGAGAAAGAAAAAAACACATTCACTTTATATGTTACATTGTATGTAATATCATTTTTTTTTCTATCTATTTTACATTTATATTGATATAGAATTTTCTATCTATTTTCCATGTACGTACAGTATATTATAATACTTGGGATATTGAGTAACGGATTAAAATGAAATAGAATGATGGATTTTTTTTTTCACTGTATTTTGATATGAACTATTATTCTGTTGAAATAAATAAAATATATTTGTTTAAAAATAGTTTGTTACTATAAAAATGCGAAAGATGTTGATTATTGTATTATCTGCAAACACCACTGTTGTTATCTTATACTCAACACACTTTTTAAAAGTAAACTTGCAGGAGGAACAAATAAGAAAACTAAATAGGTTATTCAAAATTTTATTATGCACATATACTCACGAAATTTTTTGAATGTTAGATATTTCTTGGATATTCGTTTATTTAACCAAGAAATGCCATTTGAAGTCAGTTTTATCATTGGGCGATAATGCAAACTGGCTTTTTGTGCCCTCTATAGTTTTTTCATAATTAAAAATTAGGAAGAAATTTGTATATTGTACTTAATGGAACATATCAAAAATCAATAAGAGTGAGTCTATCGTCCTTTTCACACGTTGCAATAAATTTGATTGCATACAATCTTCATTTAAAACCATTAAATTTCTAAGCAATCAAATATATGCAAATTACATAGTGTAAAATTTTGCTCCACGTGAATACGATAAAACTATAAAATATTATAAAACTGTTTCAATTAAAACTGTGTGTTATTTGAAACTGATATATATTTTTTTTAATTGTTATCGTGGTCAAAAAGAATTTAAATACAAATTTAGTATAAAAAAATGTCAAAATTGCAAAGAATTTAATGATGATAAAATCAATTTTATCTTTTGTAACTCATAGAATTGGAAAAATCAAAATCATAGCATTTTAAAATTGACAAAACTCACTTTGATTTTGTTTGCATAATCAACACCAAAATTTATGAAAGATGAGGCTTAAAAAAATGTGTGTGTCTAAAAAAGTGAAAAATTGTAAATTTATGTCATTTTTTTTTTTTTTTTTTTTTTTTGTTCATCGTTTTTTCATTCATCATTGCAATGTCTTATTTACTATGTCCACATTCTTCTATATACAATACCTTTTAAGACCTTTTTTTTTTTCATTCTTTTCTTGTCATTTTTTTTATATATGTATTTAAAATCAATATTTCGATAACCACAATGCGTTTTTTTTATAGCTCAACATCAAACGGCTTTACATTAAAGCTTTGATGTTATTCTTTTATCAGCTGTGTTTTATGTTGCTTTATTATTATTATTTTTTTTAATTTATCATATATACTGACACTTATTTATATCTTATTAAAATGTAATCTTCTCCAGTTTAGCATGCATTGTTATCTTGATATTGTGCAACAATTCAATGAATAATTGATGAGATTTATAAAGTAATAGTAAAATAAAAAAGCATAAATATTGATTTGTATATATTTGTATATATTTATTCAATGTCATTTTGTTTTTAAAGAGAATGAAAAGAATAATATAGCTTCATAAATATATATAAAAATAGAAATTTTATACTGCATTGCACTCTTAAGTATAAATATAAATAAGAAAATGTATTGCAGCTCAATCTTTTATATTAAAGTATTTTTTTCCTTTTACGTTAAAGTTCAAGTAAACATAAGGTGTAATGTATATTTATCGTGTTTTTAAAATTTATTAGAGAACGACTTTGACATGGTAATTTTTTTTATATGTATATAAAGTAAAGCCATTTCTCAATTAATAATATAGGTTATATATTAAAAATAATTTTGTAATTGGTTAATTTAAAAACTTTTAATATTTAAAAAGCGTTTTTGCAAAATTGTAAAGCAATATTTTTCTGCAAGTTCACTTTTTTTTTATATAAATAATTTTTAAGTGCTTGAAGTATTATATAGCTAATAAGTAATAACGATGAATTATGTAGAAATAAAAGTTACTTGAGATTTAATATACGATACAGAAATGTATTACAAAGATTTTTTTGCAATATTAAAGGATTTGTAAGCAATTTTAATAGTTAAATATTATTGTTGAGAAATAATTATTGATATTTTATTTAATTGGTACAACAGAAAGAAAAAAATATGTAATTTACATTGTTATTATATATATTATACACAAAGAGAAATGTATAATAAATCATTATTTTTTTATCTTTAATAAATCAGGAATATTTATCTTTAATTATATTTAATGATTTGGCTGTAATTACAAGATTTTTTTTATTTTATTTCTAAGAATTTAGCATAAAAATTTGACATAAATAAAAAATTTTAAAAAATATATAAAAATTATATTTTTATAATACGTACCGTTGAGCACATGAACGTTAATACTTGCAGGTCTTGCATTTGAAGGTACACAACTGTAATTCCCGGAGTCACTTGGAGCCGCTGAGTCTAACACGAGAGCACTTCCAGCACGACCAGCATTTTCTACACGAACACCTCGTTCACGATCATAATTTATCATTCGAGAATCATGATACCAAAATACAAATACTGGAGGTTCTGTACTATGTCGTAATGAACATGTTAGTCGTAATTGACTACCACTTTTAATATGAAGATCAGGAGCACCTCCTGATATTTCAGCACTTGCCTCTGTAACATAAATATAACATTTTGTTATTTTAGTGAGAAATATGTTAAAGTTAAAGTTTTTTTTTATAATATTCGTAAAGAATACAATAAAATTAGTTTATAGTATTTTTAATTCGCAATGATGACAACTGAAATGAAATAAAATGACTGATATTAATATTAATAGTATAGCTAAATTGGAACCGTTCATTTGGTTTAATTTGAAATTTTTGTAAATTTCATTTTAACGTATATGTAAAAAATAATGTAAGAGAATTGTTAAAAAAGAGTACTTATGAAAAAGAATAGATTGAAGGATAAATAATTTTGAGTTTTGCTGGTTCTACAAAAAAAAAAAGTTCAATTCATTTCATTTTTAATATTCACATCTAAGAATACAAACTGAACTCTTAAAGAGATTATGAATCATCACTTTTTTCATGACATCCCCAGCAGTTGAAGTGTCTTTTTTATACTTATTGATTATAAAGTCAGCAAGTACTTTACGAAGAAAAAATAAAAGTTTTTTTTTTCTTCTCTTCAAGCAAAATTTTACATAGCATTTTTCAATGTCAAATTAGTTTTAAATGATCATTTTGTGATGCCTTTAAATTTACATTATAATTATTAAGCTAACAAAATGATTTCTGATAGGAATATGATTAATTTATATACCTTAAAATATGTTAATATACAACAATTAAAAGAAAAGGTGACAGAAATATGAATAAAATCGTAAAATAACTCTGTAATAAATTACAATTTTTATATACATATTTCCCTTGGTATAATAAGTATTATTTTTTAAAATAAAAATACAACTCACACAATAGAATGAATTCAAATAAAAAAAATTTAAAACTAATTATAAAATATATTACAGAGTTTCCCGCTGGTAGTGTATACATACTTTAAAACTTTATGTTATTATAATAATGGACATGGCACAGTATGAAGTAGTTATTATTGATGACTGACTAAGATAGATTGACATTTTCTTTTGTTATAAAATAAGTAGTGTACCATACTGTGCCTGCCATACTCGCACTACTCTATCCCCCCCCCCCCCCCTCCCTCTCTCTCTCACTCAAACATTACTCTTATAAATTTATTAAAATGTTTCAATTTTTTTCTTCTTTTAGTTCAGTAAGGAAATATAAATGTGTAATAAATGTAATGTATTAGTACCCTGATATTTTTTAATATGTTTTAGAATGTCATTTTTTTTTTTTTTTAATCTAGCTAAATGGGAGCTTTGGAATTTTTTTGCCCTGTTGCAGATATGATGTGGATTAAGTGATAAACTTGCGAGAAAAAAATTATATATTATATATATATAAAAAATGAGATAGAACTTTATAAATATTAATTGACTATGTTGCTTATCTATTCTAACTTTTTAATAAAATGAATAAGTAAAATCATATTCAAGGTAATTACGACTTGCTACTTTTAACTTTTTATGATATTTTAATTTTAATGTCATTAAAATGTATTATGATTTATGATATAAAAATATATGAAATTTGAAAATACATTTTAAATTACACTCACTAGAAGATAATGTCAAGGCTTTGGCTGCATTCTTTAAAATAATTATTCCAAAAATTGTCTTTTAATAATTTATATCGGTTTAGTTTTTGATGACTTTACTATTCATAGGTGCGAATAATCAAGCACTTAGTTGTTACGTCACTTGAAGGCTTTAGAATTCCTAACTATATGCCTAGAAATACTAGTCTAAGGATTCCTGCATGATACGCACCCATACATAGAATATTTTTATATTATATTAGCAATAATAAAACACAAACAAAATTGGCATGCAAAATGCAGAATATGAAATTAATCAGTAAATATTTAATTGATGAAGCTTCATTTTTGTATCATACAAAACAGTATCCCCACCCCCACCCCACCCCTACCAACCCCTCCCTATTCTATACGCTCTGCACAGTAATATCTCATCTAATACCATTACACATTTTACCCTATAAATTTGTTTTGAAATAAAACAACCATCGTATATAAAAATATAAACCAATATTATAAAATTTGACACTATTCCCAAATCAATGATATATACATTTCACATGTAATTAATGAAATATTTTATAATTAAAAATTCATAAGTTCTCTATAAAAACATATATATATATATATATATATATATATTTTTTGGTTCAAAACATTATATATTTTTTAAACAATTAAATAAAATATTTATACAATATAAATCAAGTTCAAAAGGAAAAAAAATATATTGAAAATGTTATTCAAACACAATAATAAAACCAAATGTTTGTACTAAAAATAGATAAACAATGGGAAAAATCCACAATATATTATTATTTCAAATTGCGGTAAACCAAAGTACCTAAATAATATATTCTCATAATATATTAGAAAATAGAAATAATAATAAATAATATTTCCTCTCTTCTATTTACTATAAATTTACTCACAAAAATACATTATATATTATATTTAATTTAAGAAGTAGATATTTTTGATTAATAACTTTGGTTAAAGATAAAGAAGGAGAAGAAAATTAAATTTTAAACAAAATATAATGTATAAGATAAAGCTCTCTACTGCAATCTTCTTTAAACGAAAGGAAAGAAAATTTTTGTAAGTCTCTTCTATACTGCAGATGAGAGTATTTTACCCTTACATAGATTCTTTCTTGTGTATAGCACACGCACTCTTGCACATACTTACAAACACTTAATGTAAAGGAGTTTTGGCTTTGATTTACGTATATATAATATTATATATTATAGTATAAAATATACATACCCACGATACGAAGTTCAATGAAAATACTGGTTGGTGGATGGGATGATACTTGGCACTCGTAAAAACCAGCATCTCTTGCCTGTACTGATTTTATTTGTAACCCCCAATTCTGTAAACAACAAAAGAAAATTACATAATCAACAAATTATATTTTAATAATGAGTTTTATGGACTGTGAAACCTACATAGTTTTTTTTTAAATAATACAGTTGAATTATTCTTAGAATGTAAGTTACGTGATTTTTTAAAAATAGGTTATTACTTTATATTATTATTCACCTTAAACTTCACCAACAAAAATATACATTTACAGTATAAAAAAAACGGTCAAAATAATTAACAATGCTCTATTTTTTTTACTGTAATTTTAGTTTTCTGCATTCTTAAGTTAGTTCAACTGTAAATTTAAATCATGATATTATAATTGAGTATTACGTTGTTTAATGGCGTATTAAAGTTTTACGTAAAGAATAGGATGCTTATAAATTAAATTATTATGAAGTCTTTATCCCAATTTGTTTAAAAAAATAATATTAAAAATCAATAAAGAGTAAAAATAGAATAAAAAAATGTGCATGATTTATAATTTCGTGCGATTCTTATTTATAAGAAGTAATAAATTTCTTGCAAAATTCATTCGTGATAAAAATATTTATTTTAACATAAATTAATAAAAAAATATAAAATATCGCTGAAAATTGAGAATGTAAAGTAAAAGTTTTCAAAAACTATTATGCCTATAAAATTATAGTGTGTTAAAGAAATATGTTGCCTTTTTCTCCCTCTTGCATGCACATTATTTATGTTCATTGGCGTTTTGTCATCGTTTAAGAGAATGCACGAAATTTAGAGTCTCAGAAATGTAACTAATAAATAAAAATAATAAATACTTTTAGTCTTTAAAAAAATAACAAAAATACAAAATATTTTGTACAAAAATCTTATTTTACTATCAAGGCAAAGATGGGAAAGAATAATGCCTCAGGCATCATAAGTGTGTGATGCTAGTCAACTAATGTTTAACTTTTCAAAATCCTTTTTTTTTTTTTTTTTTTTTTTTTTTTTTTTTTTGACTGACATGTTTATATCTTTAGTACCATACTTAAAAAAAAATAGAAGTAAAGTGACAAGCTTAAGGAAAATTGCATAAATTGCACAAATATTATTACTCTTTTATACAATAAAATTGTTACATGGAGGCAATAAAGATTTTTTTTTCTGTCAGAGGTTGGAAAAAAAATATAAAGTATTTCTTTAGGTTAGTTTTGTAAGGGCCGAAAAAAAAAAAAAAAAAAGATGGCTACAATTTTTTTTTCTAACCAAAAGGAAAAGCTGCACAAGAGGGTTCGTTGTGGTCATGACAGGTGCTTACTACGTGCTTACACCATTTTGATGTGGACTTTTGGTAATGTCACGCGTCATTCGCCATATGCCTTCCTTACGTCATTGTGTGACGACGAAAAAAAAAAAAAAAAAAAAAAAAAAACAACACTATGCATTCGTGCTAAGCAAATATAAAAGAGAACGAAGAAAATAAAAAGTGTATTTTACTGGAATAAAAGTAAATAGAATTTTTATATTTTTTTAATGTCAAGTTTAATATAAATTAAGTATGTTTGTTTATTTTCATAAAAGTACAATTTTTTTTTTCATGTATAAAAATGTGGTTCTTAACAGTAATTATTTAAAATAGTAACTATGCCATGAAGTAATTTGTACACTTCAAGACTTTAAAAAATTAAATTAATTTCATAATTAATAAGCTTACTTTTTGTAAGTTTTTTGTTGTATTGTTATTATTATTTCTTCTTTTCTTTCTTTTCATTTAAAATAATTAAAGGCATATAGACAACAAGAAAACATAAGCATTTATATCACAAAACACTTGATGTTTTTTTTTTTTTACATATAAATAACATTGATTGGTCTCAAACCCCAACTGTAGCGCCGTAGCAGTGATCAGAAAATTTCGATTTATGCAACCCGCACAACATTTTCATACTAGTTTTTGCATGTTTCTGACGTCATAAACAGAAATACTGACGCAAATTGCATACTTTACATTTTTTTTTCACGCTCTCTTGTGGGGCTACATTTACATTCTGGTAATAATTATCATCAGTTTTGTAGATCCCATTTTGTGTTAAAGAACATGTTGTTCCATGTTTTCTATGCCTTTCATTTAATCATATTTATACGCAATTAGATCAAGTTTACTTATATATTACTTTCAGTCAGATATCTAATCCTAACATACAGTTTTAAATAGAGCAAATGTTTTAAATTTAATTAAAATAAGCTATGATTAAAATTAAAGAGTATCTACTTTTATGTATTAACTCTTATAAATATATGATTTTGTTTAAATGACGTTTAAAATTTAATAATGTTTATATGTACTTCTTTTAAAAAGAGTTTTTTTTTAAATTACCAACATTCAACTTATAAAAATATAATTAAAAATGCAAAGAGAAAAAAAAATTGTAGAAAGTTAATTAAATTTCTTCTTTAATGAAAAGAACGACGCACTCTTTTTTTATCTTGAAGTAATGCGGTTATTGAGAATTAATATAAAATTACCTTTTCAATTGAGCATTTTTTTTAATGAAGAAAAATTAGAAATAGACTTTCAAAGTTTAATATAAAAAGAATATTATTTAATTTATTATATTTAATAGTTAATAATATATAGAATGTAAAACTTATAAGTAATTTAATAGAGAGTATAATAACATATTTTATTCTCACACGTTTAAAAATAGGTGTTTCACTTGCTAAAATGTCAAATGACAAATTATCCATTAACTCTTACGTATAGTCATCTACCATTTAAAAATTTATAAATTTCATTTCAATTTTATATAATATATTAATATCTACTATGAACTTACATAAAATTCTTAGGCTCAATTACAACGAACACTTGTAAAATTTATATAATATAGATGAAAATAAGATTATTTTTTCTCATTCACTTAAAATGAAAAACTTTATTTAATGTTTAAGGTTAGATCAATGTCGGTTTAAAAACCTTTTAAAAAGAATGAAATAAAACACTACTTATCTCTACTTAATAATGAAAAGGTTAAAGGTCACGCAGAGATATTATTTAAAAATAATGATATAATGTATGTATTTTTTTTACCTTTTATTTAAATTAATTAATTAATGAAATTTTTTAATTAAATATTCGTTGAGCACTATATAGTGTGTAAAATTGGATTCTTTTGAGTGATGAAAAAACGTTCTAGATTGTAATAGTCTGGCAAAAAAAGCTCAAATCGTGGTTAGCAAATTAAAAAAAAAAAAAAAAAAAAAAAAAGGTGTCATAAAAATATAAATAAAATAAAGCAGCTATGTCTTTATTATACATTATGTTAAAGCTTTTTTTTTTTCTTTTTTAAAGTTTCTTCCGTTAATTCAACGTTATTTATAAAATAATAATAATAATAAAATGTGAGTACTTTAAATGTTAAAATCAATACCAAAATAGAGAATAACTGTGCAAATACGATGATAGTGCAACAAAAAAAATTACTACATTCCAAATAAAAAAAAAGACGATTACCTATTGGTGTTTTCCAATCAGAAAAAATTTATATATATAAAAATATATATTTTGATAAGATTTATTTTTGTTGTATGATCTTACCCAATGACGTACCTGTAGATGACGAGTATGTTCAACAAGAAAACGATCATCACTACTGTACGTGGCTAAACCAACAGTTAGAAGATGAAAATCCTTACGACGAACCCAAGATACCTGAAATACATATAAGAGAAAAAATATATATAGTAAAATCGTGTTAACATTTCATATATCTGTGTGTGTGTGTGGTTGTAGGTTGTATGGTGGACCTAACTCCCCAATTCCCAATCATACCATGAACTCATGGTCTGTTCTGTATACTGCAAAGGTCTTTTCTAACTTTTGATCGTTTGACTCACGTATCTTGTATACTGTCTTTTTTTTTTTTTTTTTTTTTTTTTTTTTTTTTTTTTTTTTCGTTTCTTTCTATTTTTTAAGAGTAGCCAAAAATCTAATCCTATTGAGATAGGTTGCAAAATATATTATACAGTATGTGAAGTATAGACATGGAAAAGAGGGTTAACATAATATATAAAAGTCACAAACACAGCAGAAAAAAAACTTTTACTGCGGATATCTTTATATTTTACAATTTCATGGAAGAAAAAAGCAACAACTCACATTTCAAAATCTATACTAAAATAAAATTAAAGGCCTTAAAGCTACTCTCCAGACTAAACAACATGTACTTTTATTTCAATTAATACAAAATGGGACACTCAGTAACATTATCAAATTTAATTATTACCCAAATGTAACTCTGCAAAAGAGCTCGAAAAATTGTAAAGTATGCAAAAACACACTATTTCTGACGTCATGACTAGTGATGTTTAATAGAAAAAGTGTTGCGGGTTGCATAAGTTGAAAATTTTCTTATACGTTTAAGGCGTCACGATTGGGTTTTTGGACAAAATAATTGTAATTTTGGGAATCCCATAAAGTGTTTAATAAAATAAAAGGGTATGTTGTCTGGTCTGGAGAGTTGCTTTAAATTAAAAAAAAATAATGCATGACTTCAAAAAAAATATATTAACATATTTATTTTAAAACAATGAACCCTTATCTAAATTATATTTTAAATTATAATAATATCTGATTGAATATAATGATAAAAATAATTATGCATTGTAATTAATAATTCATAAATTTAATATTGTATATATACGAATCAGATAATACTATCATTTATATGATAAAAAAACAACTAATGTATTGAAATGTATTTAATTTTTTTAATATTACTATTTACATGAACATATTGTGTATTAAAATTTTATGTACTTTGTAGTTCAAATCATCATTATTTGATAAAAATTGACCAAACATTGAAGTACCGATTGATTGATTGATTGCGTAAAAGCAAACTGTGTCAGTCAATTTGATTGCGCAAAAGCAAATTGACTTACAAACAATTGATTTCATACAACCAATACAATACCAATCACAGCAAAACGACAAAACGGAATTTAAAGCCATATTGCAATAATTGCTGTTTTTTTCTTCCTTATTTGAAGTTTATATTAATTAAATTGATTACAAATTTAATTATTTCTACCTTTTTTTATGCTTGCAAATCTATGTATAATTGTCAAGAAAATTTCATTTTCTTTATTTTACTTTCCAGTTTTATAAAGTCTTTTATGTAATTACCAATAATAATAATAAAAAAAAAATGTAGCATTTATTTGCTTGAGTAGAATAATGATGATTTAAATCGTTGTAGCTAAGCATGCTGAACAAAAAAAAAATAATAATAAGTTGTTTTACAAAAGAAAGAGCTATATTTATAATTTAATAATACCAATGAAAGAACATTTTATTTTAAATAAAATCTTTATAAAAGACTAAATTGTAAAAATAAATCATTGTACATTTAAATATATTCTATACGTATAATAATATTGCAAAAAAAAAAAAAAAAAAAAAAAAAAAAAAAAAACTATCTTATTTTTTTATTGAATTCAAAACATGAACTTTTCTTTAATGTTTACTCCTTTTTTGTGTATACATAAAGAAATTTGATTTTCGTATGTTTTTAGAGCAAGTATGTGTACTGTATATCCATAAGTAATCGGTATTGTAAACAAACAAAATCTATTGAGTTCTCTTCTTATTATATATTGTCAACTTTCGATTTTTTCTACCCTTTTCTTTTATATAATTTTTGTAACCAATGTTACTATAAGGCAAGGTAAGTTTTCTTTATGGAACTGTAAGTATTAGTTCTTTAAAAAATCATTTACAGTAATCGGTTAGAAATAGTACTTGTACTTTTTATTACTTTAGTTTATTTCAAATTGTATTAAATCAGTTTGAATATTAAATATATACAAAAGAGAACTAGAGAGGTTATTCTGCAAACACCAAATGTTTGGAAAGCTTAAAAGTGTCAAAAATTACAAGCATACTAAAGTAGCAACAAATAAATTAGCTAAATTATTATCTTTAATGCTATCAAAACCATACCCATAGTCATACAATAAATACCTTTTTTATAGCTTGGTATAAGTAGCAATGAAAAATTTTCATTGCTAAACATTTCATTCACTAATTACTTTGAATAAGTTCCAAAATCAATGAAGTATTCCGTATCATTATTTTAAATTACATTAATAAAATAATCTATACTGATTTATAAAACATATAAAGTGGCTAAATTTAAATCCATGAAAATTCTAAATAAGTTAGATGTATGTTATTATATTATTAAGTATATAAATATAAACTTACATCATTGTTGTCTTAATATAAAATTCTGTTTGAGAATAATAAACTAATAATAAAGAAACCTTTGAAAACATAACCTATACATAATACTATTATACTATAATATTATAATCCTATTAAGGTTAATTGATATTTGATCTTTTATTAACATATTTATAGCCTATGATGTTGGATTTTAGTTAAAGATTAATCGTTATATAAAACGAGAGTTTATCTAATGTAGTAAGAATAAGGTAAGATGTACATACATACAGTATCTCTACTTTACATAATACACATACGGTATACACATACGGTATAAGTTGTTCTTTCGCATCCTGTAATATAGGCACCCCGCACGACTGCTGCTTCAAAGGCTATGGTAAAACTCACGCACAAAATACGTGCTTACATTATTATGTTACTATCTCTATACCTTTATATGTAATGCTTAAATATTAACATTCATATACTATTTTATCTTTTTTTATAACGTTATAGTACTGATAATAGATTATATAAGTAATAAATGTACGTTTTTTTAAGTATTATAAATCTTTATCCTGTTTTTGTTTTTTCAATTTATTGATAAATTACGTTATTAAAAAAAAAAAAGATAAGAAAAATAGTTGTTATATTATATTTTTTATAAAAATATATATGGTTTATATGAGAAAAGTTGATGTTATGAAAAAGTAGCAAATTTTTATGAGTATATAGCTTAAGTGCAAAAGAAGAGAATAATAAAGTTTGTTTTAAAGTTACAATCGATGTTCATTTTTTCTTTATCTCGTAGGAAAAAAAATCTTACAGATATAAAAAGTTTTTGATCGAATAATTATTAAAAGGATCAAACAGATCTACCAGATTTTCTTTTTTTGCTATCACCCTCTCTTCTTTAAAGATTTCTTTCTTCATAAAACAAACTAGAATTTTTGTTGTTGTTGTACTAAAAAACTAAACTGAGAAATTTATGATATTTCCTCCTATACCTTCTAAAATATAAAAAGATTTATAATAATATTATATTAAATGGAGAAAAAAAAGGGGTGTCGATATGGTAGACTAAATAAATTATACATTGACATGAATAAAATTTATGGAGTATAAAATGTCTTAAAGGCCATATGTTTTAGTATAAGATCTATATCTCTTGATAATAAAGCTTTTGGACAAAAGAATTTCGTATAAAGAATTGATACTTTAAGTTAAAATACTTTCTTTTATAGGCAAAGAGACAATTTTTTCCCTTTAAGATCTATATATATATTTCTTAAAAAATATAGTCTATTTCCTATTGTAAGAGTGTTTGTGTGTGTGTATACTATATTAGTTTTGTTATATATTGATACTTTGGATAAAACAAATGCGTGCAACTCCTCCTATTCTGAAACCATAAGGCGCATCTTATGTAGCGTGACGATTCTATATACTATTAAAAATAAAATCTTGCTTCTTTTTCTTTATATATATATATATATATATATATATATATACTTTCGTGGTTTGAATAACATATTACCTGTAATCTGAGGTGAGCCAGAGCTATCAATCAGTATGCAATTCTCTTGAGATTTAATTGATGTCTTTACTGTTTTATTTGCATTTATTTTTTATCTCTTCTTTCTTTTTCACTTGTTTTATTTAATACTTTCTCTGTTCGTCTTTGAAGTTTAACTTACATCAGATTCACTTCACGCATAGAAAAAGAAAGAAAGAAAGAGTAAAGACGTGAGTTTTTTGCACTCATGAGAATTATGCATTTCATATTAAAGTGAAAGGTACAAGATGGTATCTAATTTATTTAACAAAAGTTTCACCTTTTTTCGTATTATTAAAAAAACATGTCATTGCATTATTAAACAGTAATACAACTCATATATAAAAATGTCTAATATTTTAATATTTTATATTCTTTTCCTTAGTATTAATAAGGTACATGCAAGAAACTAAACTAAACTTTAAAAAAAAAAAAATCACCATACGAAACAAAGAAAAGTCAGGAAATTTACTTAAGCTATTCTTGGCAATTTAAAAACATAGTGATTTTTTTTAAATATACAAAAGAAAAGTTTTCAAGAGTCTAATTTATATAGACATGCTCTAAATCTAGCACAAAATTTGTTATATTTTTACTACTTTCTTACAAAAATAAATCAATAAAAGTAAAAAGTTTGAACATGCAAAAGAAAAAAAAAAGGCGATACTTTAACTTTTGTGTGTGATATGAATAGAAAATTCAACGTCATTATTTTTCTATTTTTATCAATAACATTTTCTGCTTTTCTATTTTATTTTATTTTACTCACTTTCATTATATTTCTATAGTCAATATTAAAATCAAATAACTATATATGAATATTTTCAATATTATTTTAAATAATATTAAAACAAATATCGATAATGTTTTTTCAATAATATATATCAAGTTTGAATTGTAAATAGTGTGTAATCATTATTATTATATGCATAGGCAATAATAATGAAAATTGTTTGAATTACTGCGGTACACTTTCTCTCAAAAGTTTTAAAATGTATATTATAATATACAAAATTTAATTTTCATTATTATATGTACACTGAGTATACTATATACATATATCTATATATGTATCTGTATTGTGTGGCTTTGTTTTCATTTCTACCCTACACTATCATGTTATTCCAACATATATTAATAATACCCACAAGCATCTTTAATGTGAGTTATTATATTGTATTAAATACACATACGTATCCTTCCTATATACCTGTGATATTAGTATGCGTACAATGCTATATTTTATTATAGATAAAATTACTTTAATGGAATACATTTAGAAATTGGGTTTTGTTTAGATTGAAAATATTTCTATAATAAGGTTGAATATCTATATGTAGAGTTGTGTAACTTTTGTTTTTACTAATATAGAATTTTATTGTTTACCTTAAATATACTATACTATACATTGAAATGTGAGTTTGCTTTAGTATTATAAAAAAAAATTTATGTGTAATTAATAAAAAAAACATTAGATCTTTTTTTTCTTCTTAGTATTATAACCTTAATAATAATTAGATTTTGATGCTTAATTAAAATCTCTAATAAAATAGGTTTTATAGTAAACTATTTTATGCTTTACAGTATATTTAAACTGTTAATTCTGGTTATACTGTAAACGAAAGTCTTGGAAACAACAAGCCTATATTATAGTTTCATTCGTAGATTTATGTTATCTTGTTTATAGCTTTTCTCATTTAAGATACAATCTCGTTCTCCCCTTTGCAGTATAGATAGAAATTTAAAGGTTTTGATTCATCAGATAATATAAAATGGAGAAATATTAATTTATGTTTAAATAAAAAGTTTTCCTCTCTCTCTATGGAATGTAAATATATATAAAAAAATGTAAATGAATTATTCATATATTATAATATAAATTGCAATATACTCACAACTCCATTTCCGAATTTCTTGACTGTACATGGTAGAGTTGTGGTGCTTCCAATTTGAGCGGTCACCACGCTTGAGTTCTCTGTTGCAAAAATGGCTGGCTGCTGTGCGGAAACTGGTTGAAGTAGCTGTTGACCAGTAGCCCCTGACCGGAGGCTGCGGATTTCTCGTCGTAGTACTTCTTGTTGAGAAGTAGTAGAAGAAGAAGAAGATGAGACTGCTCCTGCATCTGAAAGTAACAGCCAAAAAAAGAAGAGGTTTATTAATCCTATATAACAGCACCACTGCGTAAACCCATAACTCAAGTCTTATAGTATATATAATAGTAAAGGAGATGGAGAAAAGAAGAGAGAGAGAGAGAGAGAACGTGAAGGACGGTGGTAACCCAAGGCTCTTAACGGAGAGCAGAGAGAGAGAGAGATGGGTGAAATCTCTCTCTTTCTCTTAGTCTGTTTAGTTCCTTTTTACTTGTTTGGCCATACTCCAGTTTGGAGAACGTTAGACTAAAAACTTACTTACACAGCATTCTCTCTCTCTCTCTTTCTCTTAATAGTGTAAAACGCATGGTCTTTACACCTGCCCTCATCTTTTCATGTCACACTTCCAAAATATCCTTCACACAAAATCTTCTCTCTCTCTCTCTCTCTCTCTCTCTCTCTCTCTCTCTCTCTCTCTCTCTCTCTCTCTCTCTCTCTCTCTCTCTCTCTCTCTCTCTCTCTCTCTCTCTCTCTCTCTCTCTCTTTCTTTCTACTATGTTATTTATATAGTTAAAAAATATATAAAAGTGTTTATAGTAAATTTTTTCTATTAACTTAATGTGTTTATATAACAGCTTATATATATATTTTTAGCAGGAAAAAAAATAAAAGAGTGAAAGGATAAGATAGAAAGTAAATGTAAGAAATTGCTAACAAATTGTTTTTCTCTTTTTCTTTCCTTCTTTTGTCTCACTTTGTAAGAGCCGAAAGACAAAAAGTAGATATATACCAAACATGAGTTAACCTAGGTCAGTTTATATAAACGTTTACTTTTTTTTCTTCTTCTTTATTGTCATGCTAACATAAAATGTTTTGAGAATTTAGAATGTGACATATCTATTCCAAGAATGTTACTACAACACATTCTTTAGCCTTCATTTCAAACATATTTTTAATCCATCACCTCTTTCTTCTTCTTTTCATGCATGGAAATTCAGTTAATATATATGCATACTTCGTTTTTTTGATGATCATAAAGTAATAAAAATATCATTATAAAGCAATTGAATAAAGTATCGTATAGTAAATTTACAGTTAAAAAAAAAAACAAAAAAAACATGTTAATAAAATTTTCTATGATAATAATACCAGTGTTAAAAAAAAAAAAAAAAAAAAAGGAAGAAGATTCAGTACATACATATAATACTCTAATGGTTATTACATCCCAGAAGTAATTCCCATAACATTGCTTTAGGCGGAGAGGTTTATATATATGTACAAAATATTTTTTTAACCCCAAATACAACGTTTATATTCCTAAGAGAATATGCAAGCCGTTATATACTCTGCATACAAAAGATGTAGATTGATAGCAGCATTACGTTGGTATTCATACTATTTTCTCGTTTTTATCAGTCTATTAATAATGCACAAACTCTCCAGCTTTTATTTTTATTTTAATATAAAATAAAAATGGAGCTAGTAGCATCAGTAACCTACTTATTATTCAATTTTTTATTGTTTCAAAATTAAAATGTTTTGAAGTTTGATATAAACTTAACCAGTTGCATAATATATACTTTATATAATATTGTTTATACACAAAGTATAAAAAGATATAGAATATTTGTTTCTCATGTTCTATGAAGCTTTTACTAAAATTAAAATATCAAAGTAACTTTTTTTCTTTTAATTTTTATAATGATAATAGTATGTTAGACAGAAAACTCGATTCATCTGCATTCAGTTATTTTTTTCAATCTACTTCTTTTACAAAATAAAAGTTGAAATTCTATATTGCAGAATGAATATATAAAAAAGGCTTCTTTTCTTTCTAACTATTTGCATAGCTATGTAAAATGTCCTTTTGTTCTTTAATGTTACTGTATATATAAAATCCGATGCAAATTAATGCAATATAGATTAGACAATAATAATTTAATAATCGTATTAATTTAAATTACGTCTTTTATTTCAACTCTGACATCGGGAACAAAACTTTTTTGAGTTCATTTTATTGCGAAATTTGTTATTCTACAGTAATACTGCAAGTTTTACGATTCAAACTCCATGGATACTTCGTTCAAAAGTATAACATAGGAAACAGTGGTACAAATTTTTAAGTGGTAGAAATTTGATCGTGATCAAAATTAACCTCTATTTATACCCCCCCCCCCCCTTCCACCGCTATATTACTTTTTTTTTTTTTTTTTTTTTTTTTTTTTTTTTTGCTTGCTTGCCTGTTGGATTGTTTGAAAAATAACTTAAAAAAAATGCAAAAATTGGACGGTAAATTACTCGTTTACGTTTTCAAAATAGTTTATAATCCATCAATAATTCGTAAATGTGAATTTTAAACAAGTCATTTGTTTCGAAATTTAATAAAGCTGCATTTTTCACATGCTTTTAGATAAAAGTCGGTCACGCTGGTTGCCTATCCTACAGGATACTAATAATTTATTCGTCATTGTTAAAATCTTTTAATCGTTTAGTTTGTGCTCAAATTACCATGAAACGTAATTAAAATTCTTTTAATATTTATTTTTGATTAGTATAGCTTATTAATTAGCTTTAAGTACTATAAGGAAAAATACTTCCTTATTAAGATGCTGCATCTCAGCTTTCAGCATAAATTAGAATTCATCTGCATAGTCAGCATTTCAGCTTAAAGAAGAAAAAAGAAGCTTGATCGAATAATGTCAATTAATCTTATAAAAATCAATAATATCAATTAATTGCAGCAAAATACGCAAAAAAAAAGGCTGACAAAGAGTGAGAATGGACGATCACTTTATAGGTTTAAGGGATTTCCTTGGTGTCAATTATATGTCAAGTTAAGACAGTTTCAACTTACTTAAAATTTGAAAAATCTTTAGCATTTCTACAACAATTTAGAATATCATTAAAATTATTCCTTAAATATGTAAATATATATTTATTTTATTTGTTTGAAATAATATGAAATTAAATTATACAATGTCTTTTATAAAGTTTTGAAATTTCAATATACATTCTTACAAAGATTTTATCTTTATTTTACCAATTTCTTATCTTATATAGAAAACAAAAGGGTTTTGTATTTCTTGTGTTGTAACAAATTAAACAAAAGCAAGATCGATTTTGTCGTTCACTTAAAACGCTCCGCTGATTACGTTTACATTCCTTTTAATCCGGAAGATTGTTAAAATGTAATCTCTCTCTTTCTCTTGTATATAATGTGTACAAAAGTTTTTGATAGTCTAGGATTTTTTTTTATATATATATATATATAAATTCTTTACTCTCTTTTTTGTTCCTTAAATTCTTTCGCTATAATTACATCAATATTAATAAGCATAAATTTATAGCCTATTAATAAATTCCAATAAACTATATATTATTATATAAAACACACGAGAAAAAAAAAGAAGAAGAAAATCGATTTAAAAGTAAATCAAAAAGATAAGGATCTTATGGAAGAAATTTTATCTTTAAATGGAATTAGAATATACTCGCTTATATCTATTTATATTTTTCATAAAAAAAGTTATATTTTTTTAGGTATAAATAATTTTCTAATGATAAAGTTTTATCATACAATAAAAAAGGGAAAAAGGATACGATTTATATTATTTATTTTGAAACGTTCCACTTAATAATGTACTAATTTAAGCTTTTTCTGTTGAAACATCATTGAAAACTATAGTTAAAAAAGAAAGAAGTTTTTTTAGCTTTTACTTCTATGAAATAAGTTGAATTATCTTTATTCCTAATGAATTTAACTTTTTTTCATTTTTCAACATAAATTCTAGCTATTTTTTTTTAAAGTTAGATGGGTAAGTAAAGAGTTAGAAATGTCTGTGTAACTAGGAAATATGCGAATGAATATTTTTTTTATCTACTGCAAGATATTAATGTAATGCCAACTTTGCGAATATTTGAAAAGGTTATGTGCTCTAAGTTGGATAAGAACCCAGTTCTCTCTCTTTCTCTCTCTCTCTCTCTCTCTCTCTCTCTCTCTCTCTCTCTCTCTCTCTCTCTCTCTCTCTCTCTCTCTCTCTACTTCCTCTACTCTCTCATTACAAGCAAAAAATAAAAAAAGATAAAAAGAGCTGACAATCCTAGCTTTTTGTAAAGTAAATTGAAAAACATTTTTTTTTTCACAAGAGTTGGTACTTAATACAAACTCCGAAAAAAAAATTGTGTGGTATGCTTTTACGTTTGAGTTAACGAGATCAAATATATGTTATTTGAGATAAAACATATACGTGGACTCGTTAAAAGCTATACCTCTACAGTCGTATATTTTAACTTTACTATATATATACTACTGCTATATACTATACTATGACTCACAGAAAAAAGTATTATATATATATATATATAAATATATATATATAATACTAGCACTACATATGCATGTATAACTACCTAGTATATAATATTGTGGTTATATGTACGTGTTGTGTGTTAAATGTGTTAAATTTAAATAGCAACATGTTTTGTTTTGTTATTCATAGATAATACCTTCGAGAATAATATATAGTTTGATGAACTCCATTTTATATTACCTATATATATATATATATATATATATATATATATATATATATATATATATATATATATATATATATATATATATATATATATATATATATATAACAAAATTTTAAGCAAGATTTATGAATACCAAACAATATTACATAATATAAAATATTTTCAAAATATGGTTTTAAAATGTTCATAGTTAAATAACTACTATATGCGAATTATTATAACTATGCATGAGAAATAAATAGACTATATACGTACATTTATTTTTTAAAAAGTAGCCTTTCAGTTTAAATTTTATAATTCAAACTCTGAACCATATAGTAGTTTACATTATACTGACTTATATTTTGAGTACCAAAATTAATTGGTGAGGTCAAACAGATATCATTGCAAAAGTTTATTTTTGTATTTATTTATTTATTTTTTATTTAGGAAGTTCTAGCAATGAAATACGATACCACGTGTGATTGTACGGGATCATTAGAGAAATTAGGAATGAAATTGTAACAAATTTATACTTTTAAAAGTTTTGACTGAAGGTCCGGTGGGAATAATTAAAATTTCATTTTACAAAATTAATATACCGGTATTATTGATTTAGACGCCACATTTTGTCTATTATGTACAAATAGCCGTAAATTTAAGTAGTTCATTGACCTTCTAAATACGTTATAGGGTCTATGCATTTATGTTAAAGTCGACACCATGTTTGATCACTCAATAACATAGACAGCATACGAAAATGACTCATTTTGCCAGTTTAAAAATACTAAACAATATTTTTGAGAGCATTGATGCTGTTGAGGTTGAATTGTTATCTCAAGTATGTGAGAAAAGCAATAAAAACAAAAAAAAATTGACCGATTTCCCAAAGAAAATAGCCAAAAATGAAGTTTTATCGTATACTGAGTAAGCGCAATAAATATGACGTCATGCGCATACATGCACCCTATATAAATATAAATAAATTTTATATAATATTATTCTTATATAATCTGAAAAACGTTTCAATGTAATATGTTTGTTTATTTCTTCAATTTTTAATGTCAATATATTAAAATTTCGAGTTTCATTATTATTAAAATTTCGTTTTTCTTTAAATGCAACTTAATGACAATGCACATAATATACATTATAGACGCTTACTTGAGCCTTTCTTTGTGCTCAAAGTTAGAAAAAACAACATTTTTTTTAATTGTGTTCTTAATTAGGAAGTAAATTAAAAAGTAAGAAATTTAATTAAATTAACTTAATATTTTCTTGTCAAATACGAACTTTGTCATAAATTTTTACTTAACATTGTGCATTGTGTATAACAATTAAATTGTATAAAAGTTATATATATATATATATATATATATATGAATATAAAACGTTTGCATACTCTGACTCACTCATCTTATGTAGTAATCAGTGCATAAAACCAACATTTCACAAACTGAAAACGTAATTAATGTTTTGTTATAAATATTTGATTGAAGTTTGTTACATATATATACATACTACATACGGTTTGTTAAATGTGGTTAAATCTTCATTCCTCAGTATAATTTGTGGTTTTATTGTCAGTCACTAAAATATACGTATAGTGTGTAATGATATTTTACATTATACGTATATATATCGTCATTAACTTTTTTTTTTTTTTTTTTTTTTTTTTAGATATATTTAATACTGATTGTGATTAATATACGTTCATGCATGCCAATAAACCATTCAATCAAATCATCACAATACCGCATATATATATAAAAAATCACACATTTTTTTAAGGTCATTAAATTCTTTTTGATATATATTTTATGTTAAACGTGAGTACTGTAATAAAAAAAACTTAAACCTCCATTTTTAAAGCTTTTTTCTTTTTAATAGCATTCTATTTATATTACTTGACCTGATATTTATAATGACCAATGGGATTTTTTTGTAAAGCTAAAAAATTGATACGTCATAGAAATAAAGTTGTAATATGCGTACTTTATAACATCAATTTATTAATTCTACTTTTCACTCGTTGGACGCCCTTTTTTAAAATTATTAATTTATATGTTTATAAAAAAAAAGTTACATGAAGAGTTTATCTCAGGTCATGGCTTTAGAATATAACGTTGTAGTATGTGTGATGTGTGTAGTATAGTAGTAATAAGGCTTCGTTCGTTCGTCGTTCGCTGGTAATCTATTCAAGCTTCAGCCTGATATTATTAGGTCAGTACGACAGCAGGTCTGTGGGGATGATGTGATGCTGCAAACGTGTTTTCCTGTGTACGTTTCTCTCTCTCTCTCTCTCTCTCTCTCTCTCTCTCTCTCTCTCTCTCTCTCTCTCTCTCTCTCTCTCTCTCTCTCTCTCTTTCTCTCTGCAATTGTGGATGGATTTTGTCTATACTGCACTATAGTCTCTCTCTCTCTCTCTCTCTCTCTCTATCTGATTTATCAACCATGACGTAAAGAAATACTCTCCCGGGACAATAGTAAGGGTAGTCGACCCCTTACGCGTAAATATCTCGCCACGTTATGTCCTAAATTACGCATTTTCTATCCTTCCTTCTTTCTCTTTCTCTCTCTCTCTCTCTTCCACTTCCGAAATTTTTATCAAATGTCCAAAAACTTACAAACTAGTAGATATCAAAATTACATTAATTTTTTTATACTTGCAATAGTAAAACTTAAAATAATTCTAACATATTCAAAAAACACTATATTATCCCTTTTTTTTTAATATAAAAAATTGGACAAAGAAAATGTAATTAATTTTATGGCGATTTGTCATCGTCAATAAACTAACTCTCACATTATTTAAACTCAATGATTAATGTGTGTGCCTTCAAGTAAGTGAGAAGAAGAAAAAAAAGGCTTGAGAAAATTCTAAGTTTTTTAAATATACTCTATCAATGTCTTATAAAAACAGATGGAGCAAAAATTTTCTATTGAAAATTTTTATTTAAAAAAAAAGTAATAAATTTATGTAAAAGGTAAATTTCTTTCTCTTTTAAAAACATTTGTTCAGTTATTAACATTATTATTATTTTTCAGTTTTGGTATAATATATTTTACATATTATATGTAGATTTAATGCTCCTTTCCTTGAAATGAAACGTATATTTTATTAAACAAATGAAAACAAAACAAATGAGATGGGGTAGAGAGCTTAACTATATGTAAAATAAAGCATGATGAACATAAATACAAATTGTGATGTTAATGCTTATTACTCCTGCATAGTTTAAGTGTTATGTAGCATGCTCTCTCTCTCTCTCTCTCTCTCTCTCTCTCTCTCTCTCTCTCTCTCTCTCTCTCTCTCTCTCTCTGTATTCCTCGTTCTACTTGTCCGTCATTCACACAAACTGTATTCACTGAAAATCCTACTACTAAACATTAGGAATTAACATTGGTCCAAAAGCTATCAATTCATTATACCATGTACTACTGTATATATTAATACTATGTATTTTATTTTATACATGTTAAACCATGTATGTGGTTTTAATTTAAATTATAATATTATTATAATATTATGGTCTATTTGATTTTAATTTCTATTTAGTACAATATAGATTAAATTAATTGTTTTAAGTGAACTGATTTAATATATTTAAATATTTAGTTATTTTTCTTTGAATTATACATTTAAATTGCATTTCATGTCAGTTAATAAATAAAGGATAAAAGAAATAAAATAAACTTGATAAAAGAAACTTGAATATCAAAAGAAGGTATACATTTCATTCATCATTAAAAATCAAAGTGAAAATTAAAGTTGATAGTTGCTTTATTTTTTTATTTTTTATTTTTTTTTCGTGATTTAAAATTAACTAATTTCAAAAGGAAACTAGTTTTTTTCAGCTCAAATTATTGGTATAGTGCCATATTATGCATCGAAGCATAGATTTTTTTTTTTTCAAATTTATTTAAAAGTAATAGAAAATGTATCATAATTCGGAAATATATAATTCATTTTTTACGGAACTCTTTCCGACTAAATGAAACATTTGTTTCAGTTAATTTCATTAATGTACATTGACATTGTAAATATACATGACAAGCCCAACGCTTGTTGTAACTCTTTGATACTATGAACTGTCTGGGTCAATATAAATCTTATTTTTCTCATTTCTAAAGTCTAGAAGGTAGAACTATCGCGGTCTCGTCCATTGATGACATTTTTTTTTTCTTGTATAGTTTTGAGTTTGCATATTTAAATACTATTAAACGACATTGATAAAGGCAAAAATATATTATTAGAGGGATTTTTTTTAAATATAAAAACGTTTTGATAAACTGTTTGAACCACATTGCAAAAAAACACAAACGGCAAAAAAAAAAAAAAAAAAAAAAAAAAAGTTAAAATGATATTTTAAATGGGTTTAAAAAAGAGGGATAAAATTTAACACACCATTTACTTACTGCAAATACGTATTACAAATTCATTCAGCTGTAGTTTTGAAAGCTTAATTGAAAACGTTATAAATTTATATTCTATTTTATATATATATACATACTTAAATTTAATATGTTTACCATTTTTTTTTCTTTAAACTTTATAAAGCGTGGTTGATGAAAATGTTTTTGTTCTTCTTACGTATTAAATTGTTTACTCACTGAAAATCTTTTAAGTTAATTGATTAATCTAAAGAGAAAATGTTTTTACTGCAATGTTCTATTATTTTATATTATAACATTTTACATGTTAAAATATAAACTTTATGTAATATTATATTTTACACAGTTAGTTTGTTATAGTGTAAGTATGTAGTAGTATTATACAATATATAGTGCAAAGAAAAAACAACAATATAATAATATGAACACTAGACTTAAGCCTAGTATATATAGTACTTTATACATATCGTACCAACATTCTTGTTACTCTATTTTTCTATTTTCCCAAGAGGTTAAATAATAACAACAACAAAGCTAGAGGTTTTAGGAACTTTTTTTTTATTATTAAAGTACGAAAATATATATAGAATATAAAAGAAAAAAATTGAAAGAAAGTTTGTTTTCTTATAATCCTCATATCCTCATGATTCTCTTTTTTATTCTTTTTCTACTTTTTTTATATTATTATATACCTCGTGGTGAAAATTTAATTAACGTGTCTGACTTGTAATTAAAATAAACGACATGTTGCGTGCACTTCATGACGTTACATTATAATCGCATATATGTCTTCATTATTTTCAATGACTAACACTTATCATCTCCCTCCCTCTCTTTCTCTCTCATAACAATACATTAATATTTTAAATAAATTACATCATACTGTATCAACTAGATAACGTATAATTATTAACGTCAGTAAGTTTTTAAACTTTTCTAGTGGTTTACTTTTGTGATGGTAATTTAACATTAAATTAAACAATTTTGAATGAATGAATGAATGAATGAATGAATGAATGAATGAATGAATGAATGAATGAATGAATGAATGAATGAATGAATGAATGAATGAATGAATGAATGAATGAATGAATGAATGAATGAATGAATGAATGAATGAATGAATGAATGAATGAATGAATGAATGAATGAATGAATGAATGAATGAATGAATGAATGAATGAATGAATGAATGAATGAATGAATGAATGAATGAATGAATGAATGAATGAATGAATGAATGAATGAATGAATGAATGAATGAATGAATGAATGAATGAATGAATGAATGAATGAATGAATGAATGAATGAATGAATGAATGAATGAATGAATGAATGAATGAATGAATGAATGAATGAATGAATGAATGAATGAATGAATGAATGAATGAATGAATGAATGAATGAATGAATGAATGAATGAATGAATGAATGAATGAATGAATGAATGAATGAATGAACGAATGAATGAATGAAATTATTTATGTTGCGGGTAGGACGTAATGGTAATTTTTTTCCCTTGACCACTGAAAAAGATTAATGAATTTTATAAATAATTATAAAGCTATTATGTTAAAAGAACAGACTGCATTCTCTATTAGCTTTTTTTTTTTTTTTTTTTTTTTTTTTTTTTTTTTTTTTTTTTTTTTTTCTTGCTTAAAAATTAAAATTATGTCACAGATTCGTAACAAAATAATTATATGTAATTATGACGTGGTATTTGTTTGGTTCATTTTAGGTTTGCAATAAAAAATATTCCCGTCCTGTGCACACATGAGATAAGTTCAAAATAATCTAGAGGCTGTTTTTTTTTTCTTGCAAAATGGAAGAATTTTATAATTAAAGTATTTTACTTTTCATAATAAAATAACCCTTAAGTACATTAACTTTTTAGAGCAAAAATGATGAAAATTATAATTAAATGAGTAAACATTTAAATATATTTAAAAGAGAATTTTTTTATTTTAAAATACCAGAATGAATTATTATACACACTTGAATAAATTTGAAATTAAAAAAAGAATGAAAAAAATCTCGCACAATGTTGCTTTCAATTTCTTTTGTAAATTCTGTATATATATTTTTTTATACAAAGCAACGAAAAATAATTTTGTAAAACTCAATTTAAAAAGTTCTATCGTTAAAAAAAAAAAAATATTTATATAGCTAAAGGCTTAATGTTGTTCATTTTAAGTAATTAATTAAGAATCACTGAATCATTAAACTATTTAAATTTACGTTGCTTTTAAGACTTAAAACAGAAAACACAGTATATAGTTCTGCAAATTGTTTCTTATAAAAATATATATAGGGGACGTAAAATAAGCATAGTTATATGTCCTTTGGTAACATTAACTAGGCTCTCTTTTTTACTCTCTTTATTTTCATTTGCATATATACACAATCCTTTTCTCCTTATAAACTCTCTCTCTCTCTTTCTTTCTTGCTGTCTTTGTTGTCTCTCTTTTCTTATTCCCTTGTCTTTGCTTTATAACGACTTGGAAATATAAGAAATTTAAAGAGAATCCTAAAAAAAAAAAAAAAAAAAAAAAAACTAATACTATGTAAGATTATAAAGCTATGCTTGAACAAAGCTTTGAGTTTTTGTAAATTAAAGACAACATTTTTAAAAATATAAACTACATAGTAACGATCTAATTAAAAAAAAAAGTTAAATGAATGGATATAATTTAATTTATATTCAAACGTTATAAATTTATATACAAAATAAAATGATAGCTTCATTTTTTTTTTTTTGCATAATTATTATGATTTATTACTATCATGTTTAATTTAAAAATAATAATATGTATATTTTTATCGTTTGTATTATATTGGGTAAACAATATAGACGGAAACTATAGTATCGTAAATTTAAAAACTAAATTTTGAAATGTAATAATATATCAAGTTAGTTTCAATGAAAAACAATTGAACTACAATTTACATACAACAAACCAATATAAATTTGTATACTATTGCTTTTATTTTTCTATTGTTTAATTTTTTTTTTTTTTTTAACAAATTGTTAAAAATTCAACTACACAACACAATTTTATAATAATAAAAAATCGTGTGTTTTCAATATACTTTTTAAATTATATTGAATTTTTCACCATTATTTTACCAAGCAAAAACGTAAAATAATATATTAAACTGTTGATTTATATGGGTACTTTATATTTTTAATTAAGTCATATTAATTACTTTAAAAGTGACTATTAAAAAAAAATTGTGCTAAATTTTTTAATATAGTTATCTGTTACAATTTTAACAAAGAATGTATTTAATTTAAATATTTTTACCCTTTTTATACAAGCTGAAAGAAAAAAAAATATTTATTGACTTTTTTTATAATTATTATTTTTATTTATTTATTATTTTTGTTTTAATTAAATATTTAAAATTTATCATGAATAATATTGTATTTTACAAATTACTGATTCATGTTCTACATAATTATTGTATGTACACGAAAGAAAATATTAATATTTATAAATTTATATAAAATATACACGATATTACAATTTTGACATAATCAAGCTTTTCAAATTTATGAATAATACATAAAATTTTAGTCTTTATTCTATAAATACACATAAACATTATTTTTATAGAATTTTTGTTTTTATGAAATATAAAATTAAAATTCAACTTTCATACTTACTATTTGACAGATTATTAAATTTTATTATAATTAATTAAATTTCATTTCACGTAAATATTATATTATAGAAAAATATTTGACACTATAAAATTATGCATGCTAATTTTACAAAATTTATGAGTATAGAATATCAAATAGTTTGCATGCTTTGTAAGATAATCTATTATATTTTTACTAGAACGATTCATTTTATTGAAAAATATTTTTTAACTATTATATTTTTATCACTTACATCAAATCTTATATCATAACTAATTATAATACAGTTGTTTTATGCCTTAAAAAAAACAATTAATGATTTTAATCTATTTAATAATATTTTTTCAACATGCAAAATAAAATCTAGTTTAATATTAATTATTTTTTAAGGTACAGTGAAAAAAATATTTCAATAAAATATACTTTAATATAAATAGTGTATACTTGTTTTATTTAAAAGGGCACTTAATATATGGTATTACAATTAATAACTCGTAAAATAACGTATACTAAAATACATTATTATAAAAGATTAACTATTTTGATATTACTAATTATATATCTAACATTATAATTGGGTACTTTGTCACGTTTTTAATGTTCAGTATGTTGATATTTATGTTTTACTTTATAATTTTTTCATAAATATATTTTTATCGAGTACAGTAAAATAATTATTAACCCCTTATTTTTATGAATTATAGAGGTTAAATATGCCATATAGTTAAATGTTTTAACATTTTACTTTTTTCTTTAAGTCCCTTGTGTGTAAACGTCATATTAATTTTACTCGTAAACATATACAGTGTTAACTTTTGTTTACGTGTCTTTATATATAATCTAAGAAAGTTAGAGAGAGAGAGAGAGAGAGAGAGAGAGAGAGAGAGAGAGAGAGAGAAAGTGTGTTCATAAACAATCAAGAGCAACTTTGAAGTTACATTAAATATTCAACTTAAAAGCCATATATATATTAAACTTTAATAAAATAGATTCATTCAGTGTTATAAAATTATTTCACAATAATAATTAAAATAATATTTTAATGATGTTTACAGTATATATTATTAAATAAAATAATTTATATTTATGTTCAGTTTAAATTTATTTCCGACAGAATCGTAAACAGTAAACTTTATCTTACTGATTAAGATTGATTTTGTATTTAAATTTCCAATGTATTTATATATATATATATATATATATATATATATATATATATATATATATATATATATATATATATATATATATATATATATATATATATATATATATATATATATATATATATAAATAAGAAGTTTCAAAGACATGATCTTTTATCTTTTTGTATTGAAATTGACATCTTTAGTAATGGATTACTTTTTAAGTATTGAAAAAGAAATGATCTTTTAAAGCATGTCTTTCAGTATTTTGTAAAACATTCAGTTAACATGTTATAATGTAATCTGATTATATTTCAAATTATTTTATCTTTATAAATAAGCAAGACTTTTGTAAATTCATCATTTTTTTTTTCTAAAAAAGTAAACTTTAACGTTTATCTCTGATTTATTTTTAGAATATTAAAGTATTTTGTTGGCTTTGAAATTAACGCTCTTTTATTATTCTTGGAATATTTACTAGTTTTTTTTAGAAGCTTTTTGTTTAATATTTTGTCTACGTAATAATAAATTTTCTAAAATTGTTTAATTCACCATAGTCATACATTGTCATAGTCACCTTTTCAAAAATGTGTATTTTTTTCTATGCATTTTTTTTAATAAAGACGATTATTTACTTATTTATTTTACAATTCACACGTGAAATTTTACATAAAATAGTATACTTTGACATAAAAAAAACAAAAAAAAAAAAACTGAACTACTTTTTAACATACGGAAAGGACCTTTATAAACATTAAAACTTAGTCTTATAGTAACAGTACCTAGGGAAAAAAGCAAACTTTATAACTTTTTAACGAGACAAAAAAAAAAAAAAAAAAAAAAAAAAAAAAAAAAATCAACTTATTTATAATATAACTAACTATACAGTATATACATTGCAAATTGTTTTATTTATTAATTTTTTAATTATATATGTATAAAATAAGGTTAATATTATGTATATAAAAATGCTGAATTTCTGCATCATTTAAACATGATGTGATGCTTTAAATCACAGATTGAGTGAGTTAGAGAGAGAGAGAGCAATCAGGTAATTTGCATGCACATAGTGAGAGTATATAATTGAGAGCAATCGTGATCGCTGCGAACTCAGCATGATTTGTGAGTGGTTTAGATTGTTTAGCAACTTCGTACATCAAAGTATATACTGTGTATAGTACATACAGTACTCCCTATAATAATATATTATGTAATATAGCAATGTGAAGTATAGAATTAGCTTTATCGTTTGATGCTTAACTTTGACACAATAATTTTAATATTTTACATAATAAATAAAATATACTGCATGCATTCCTTATACATACATTTTATTTACAATGATAACTATCATCATGAAAATATATAAAATAATTCAAACTTCAATTTATAACTTTAATTTCATTTTAAATTTTTTAAATATAATTATTATTATTGTGTACTTATGTTTTTTTAAAAAAAATTAAATTTTTAATACATTTATAAAAAAAATATGTGTGTAGTTTTTATTAGCTTGCAAATATTTTATAAGGTTTTCATAAATTATACATGTTTTTACTTTTATTAAAAATGTCAACTTTTGGTCCAGTTATAATACTTTATGTTTTTACAAGAGAAAACTAATGAAAAAAAAAATATTTTGCTTGCTACCACTGTAATTATTTTAATATTTTTGAGAGCAAATACATATTCTCTTATTTTTTTCATTCAAAAGAATGAAATAATTTAGATGTGAAAAATTTACTGAGAGTATAATTTTATAAAAAACACTCTCTTTCAAAAAAGTTAGAAATGCTTGATTGTATGTGTGTTTGTGTGTGTGTGTGTGTATATATATATATATATATATATATATATATATATATATATATATATATATATATATATATATATATATATATATATATATAAATATATATAAAGAAGCTTTGAGACTATATTTATGTATATAAACAAAAATAAATTAAGTTTAAAGTTTGAAAAATATGAATAAAAAATAATTTGTTGAGAGCTATAAAAAAGCAAAAAAGTTTTTTTTTTTTTTTTTTTTTTTTCGTTTTCATTTTCAAATAAGTTTATTTAAAGTGATTGTATATTTACTTTGGTATTTTAATGCTGTTTTGAAGTTAAAAGTTATAGTGCTGTTGTAATAAGATTGCAATTAAAAAGCAATACGAAGAACAAAGTGTTAAGAATTTAAAATAAAAGTTAACGACGTTCCATATTGAACGAATTTAAGAAGTTTTTTTTTCCTACGATAGAAGTAGTTTGGTGTTGTGGTCAGTGTTGGATTGGAGAGGGTACTTACTCTAAGGAAGCTAGGCTTCTATTATGAAGAAAAAAAGGCAAACTACTAGAAGGAAAAAAAAAATCATGTCGAGAGATCAGCCATCGCCATTTTCATGGTTCACATAACAAGCATGACAGCTGGATGAGATATTTCTTATTTATTTTTTTTAGTTTTGTCCATGAGCAGATTTACAAATTTTATTTTTCCAAGAAAATCTTTACAACCACTAAATGTATATTACAAGTGTTTTAGAATTATAATTAGATGCTGTAAAAGCAAACGACATAAAAAAATGTGTATAATAAGTATGATTACATTTTCACTATACAACTTAAACCATTCAAAACGCATTTTTTTTTTACTGAACAATAACAATTTAAAGATATAAAAGTTTGCCATTTTATTACACTTTAATAACTTCCGATCTAGCATCAATAATAATAATAATGTTCTTTTTCCTGTAATTAAGATAATTAAATGTAAGTAATGCTAACTTTGTAAGTTAAATTAAATTATACAAAAGAAAAGTCAAGTCATGGAAACAATAAAACATATAACAAGGAAATAATAGTGAATAATTATTGTACGAGTTAACTTTGCGTGTGTTGTGAAACTTGAGACAGAGAAGTCAAGATTGAGAGAAAGAGAAAGAGAGAGAGAGAGAGAGAGAGAGAGAGAGAGAGAATATGGTTTTGTGTAGGTTAGTTGGTAATTTACTTACAGAAACATGATTATTAGCGATTTGTGTGCATTCAAGTAAAATATTATTGTAGAGAGTATGTATGTATGTACATGAGTATATAAAGTCATATATATAGTTTGCGTGGTTTAGGTAATATAAACTTTACTCAATTATCATAAACTCTCTCTCTCTCTCTCTCTATTCCTTGTCATTGTAATTTTCTCATTTAAATTTAAGTGGACTCATTGAAGTATAGAGTATTATAGTTAAAGCTTTCCTAACTTCAAAAGTGTATAACATATTACATACAATAAAACTTATAATTATTATAATGTAATATAAAAAAGCGTCTATACTAAACAATAATGTTTTACATAAAAAATACAAAACAATGTTATTTTAATTCTCCATGTAAATAATTTTATAAATCTGACTGGTCACTTCAAAGTTTTCATTATCAGTATTTTTAAATACTTGTTAAATTTTTGAAAGTTAGTTTCTGGTGTCATTAAACAATATTATATAAAAAGGGGATATTAAAATCGCCACTTGCTAACTTTCTTTTATTATTGCGTCATTTTTTTATTTACCTATCAGTCATTTTAATATAAAGACAACAAGTGCACAAATAATAATTAATAATAATAATAAAAAGGAATAGTATCCGTATAGTTCCCTTTTTAATTGACGTCAGAAGTGAGCTTTCTAAATTTTCAAAAATATTCAAAATACACCTCCAATAATATAATAATAATAATGATCCTTCATTGTTTTG